>JAOTRH010116912.1:0-15008 GCA_034768845.1 Heliamphora exappendiculata
AATTAAGAAGAAGATAAAGAAAAGCATAGTACAAGTTTCAAAAGTATCAACATCAACCACAGGCGATAAAGTTAGAAAAGGTGTGAAGCTAGTAACGAGACCTGAAGTACCTGCCATCGGAATTTTCAGTGTTACAAGACCTCTGGTCAGCATAAGACCCAAGGTAATGACATTGTCTTATGACCAAGAGCCACCATTTGCTTTTGCCAAGAACACGGCCATTGTTGAGGAACTAAGCAAAGTTTATAAGTTGATCATTGTACAGTTTAAGAACAATCCTTTCATTATCAGATGGAATCCTTGTGATGGTAATTGGATAGACTTGTGCGCGATAGGACAGGACACTAGTATCGATGACGTCCTGGGCAAGAGTTGGTTCAATGCTGATATTGTTATGGTCTACTTTAGACTTTTACAGAGGCGTAGCAATCAGAAGTACTTCTGTAATAACTCGCATAAATTTCCTTTCATACAGAGTCTATTTGAGGCTGCATGTAAAACTGATCACATTCTCTTGCCAACGAACATTGGGAAACACTGGATCTTAATCCATGTAGACAACATTTCGAAACGCATGACAATCTATGATTCAATGCATCACTCGAGGGATCATCCGCGGGTGGGGATGGTGAGGGAGGGACAAGAGAATGGAAATTTGTTTTGAAAACAAGTAAAACACATTGTTTTGTTTCCTAAAATTTTGAATACTACTACAATTTTTTTTGGAATACAAATTAGTTATCTATTTTGTTTTTATTTCCAGTTTTTAGGTTTTTTGAGAACAAAAACGGAAGATAAAAAACAATGATGTTACCAAACGGGCCTGAATGACCATGGCTACTTAATCCTAGCCGTATTCTATCCTAAAATGATAGTCACCTCCGCAATTTCTAACATTATGTACATATGCTTTGCATTTAGGGTAAACACCAAGACAAGGAGATGTAATTGCAACATTTGATAATCAAACTAAAGTGGAGCTCTATTTTGCAGTATACTGTATTTGATCAGCTGAAACAGAGACTATTGAAGGATCAGCTAAGCAAGAAAAAAAGCGCAGGATCATCCTCGGAATCTCTTTCTGCTTTTTCTGCTTTCATGCTTGGTGCAGTTTCGAAGTGTATTGCCACCTGTTTAACATATCCAGCAATAAGGTGGATTTTCTATTTGGCTACTCTCCGATGAGTCCAACCTCAAATACTTGAAAGTTAACTATTTTTACATACATTATTACTGCTAAGTATATCACTTTCCATATAAGTGGTCCCTCCAACAATAACTAAATTTCATTTAAGTATACTGTTTTTGTTTTTTGGTGATCAAAATTTGCAACGGGCTACTACTTTGTTATACACAATGGCTTTGCAGAGTATATCACTCCGTTTTTATTAACATTGCTGTTAGTTATTATTTTTTTCTTGTTTTCAAATGATTACACATAATTCTAGTTCTTACTCAAAATAGAGAATTCTTAAATTTTATAATGTTCTTTTTTTGTCCAAAGAAATTTATATATAGGTATTCTTATTTGTATATTTTTGTATGGTTCTAATTAGGGCGCATAATGCACTGCAATTACATTGTCAAATATTTAAAAAAAAAAAAAAAAGTCATCCAATCATTTTTATATCAAATTTAGATTTGAGTATAAGTGAACTTATATTCTCATCTTTAACGTATTTAATATTAAATTTATTTTTAGTCAGATTACTGGCTTACTTTTAGTACACACATTTAATTCATACTCTGAAATTAATTTGAAGCCAATAATAACAATTATTTATGCTGTTTAATTCTGCCCAACAAATCCTTGCTCCAACTGATGGGATGGGATACATTTCACTGCTTTTCATGAGCTTCTGTCCCCTCCACGATGTAGTCCTAGCTCCGCCTTTGCATGCATAGAGGCATCAGAAACCTAAGAAATTTATCGGGTATAAATAGAAATTCTTATGAAAAACTGGCATATGAATTTGAATGAAACTAGCTTGCCCTTTTCTTTGTGTTTGCTACCAGAAAAATTGATAAAATTAAGGAATGAACTGGGACAGGTGTAAGGTGATGATTCAAGCTGCTGAATCAGACGAAGATGGGATGAAGGAAACTCAACCAAAATCCCGGAAAACAGTTTCTGGTGCCATCCATGCCATTTGGAAAAGGGAAGGGCCACTTGGTTTCTTCAAAGGATTACGGGCTCAGATTTTGAAGACTGTTCTAAGCTCGGCATTGCTTTTGATGGTGAAGGAGAAGATCACGAAAACCACATCGGTTCTAATGCTAGCACTCCGAAGGTATCTGTTTTTAACCAGGACCCAATTAAAGAACGCTTAAATGGGTAAGAATAATAGTTCTATGCAGGTTTCTAAATCACGATACCCGTATCAGTATTAGTATCTCGGTGAGATGGCCGGTATTTAAAACCTTGGTTCTATGCAAGGATTTCTTCGATTTTTATTTTTATTTTTGAAAAGGACCCCATTCGAAGTTCCATGACCTTGTAAATGGCTTTTCTCCATAAACGAGTTGACAGTGGGCGAAGAGAGGAAAATTTTGAGTTCTAATATGGAGTTGTTGGTTTACTTGGTTTCCCTCCTTCTTCAATTTCTGTTGGATTCATGTTGTTGAATAATACCATAAGATTACACATGCATTGGCCTTTGCAAAGTCTCTGAAGTAATTTCATTGTCTCTTACCTCAAATTCTCCCCCTTAATTTGAAGAGTTTTGTAAGCTTTCTAACTTGCATGTAAACACTACTGAATTGTAGTAATTGATAAATTGCAATGGTAGAGATCAGTGGCATTATCAATTCTCCTGTATCAATTTCTTTAGCATTCATTTGTATATAATTTTTCTGTTTGGATCTAAACCATATGCATCATCAGAAATGCTAAAAAAAACTATAATACTTGCCCGCAATTTAAAATGAATGTTCTAGATTAAACATTTTGTGACATGGCTATACTCTAAAGTGAATTTGGTCCATTCATTTTGATTCGTGGGAAAGTTTATGGGCAAATGGATTTTCAAGGGGAACGAATCTAATTCGTCCCGGCCCGATCGACTTGCCTATGGGCTTGGACTGAATCCCAAAGCAAACGACCCAATAGCGAAGAACTGCCTAAGGGCCAACGTGCTCACACTCCGAACAGAATGCGAGAGTTCGGTAGTGGGTACGCATTTAATGCGATTTAACACAAACAATACGACATTAAATGCGATTTGACAGGCATTGTGCAACATTTAATGTGATTAAATTGAAAGATATCTGCCATTAAGTGCGATTTGGCTAAGGTAACGGTATCCGCACAAGGGACTCAGCATGAGGTACAGGCCGAGACAAGAGCATTTATGATGAAAAGACCGAATTCGGTCTACCAACCCTGCTACCGCCGTTTGCATGTGTAAAGATGACATAGTCGTTTTGTAGGGAGGTATGTAGGGTAGAAAGTTATCATGAGGATTGAGGAGAAAGAGAGGTTTGTCTCTTCTATAAAAAAGGAGATTACAAAAGGTTAAAGGTATGCATAATCGATTTTATTAGCTAAAATTCCGTCAAATTGTTTCTTTATTAGTTTTCCTAATTAAAAACAGTTCTAATTTTGCCATCGAAGTGGCTTCCGGCAAGTTGGTGCCGGTTAGTTTACATTTGTTTATTTTTGCAGTTTTCATTTCATTGACGGGTTAATTCGAGCTGGATCTAACCGATCAAACAAATTGAATTTACGGGTCACTTCTGTACAGATTTGTAACGTTACTAATTATAAATACTTATAAAATATTATGTGACATGTTTACGTGATATATTTGGCAAAAAAAATATTTAATGCACACTAAATGGATTTTTTTTTTCTCTTAACCAACAAAAATGAGTGATATTGTCTCTTATATTAAAAAAGTTTGATTATAGTTCTCAAATTTTTAAAACTATTATATATGGTTTGATTCTCGTTTTTTTATTAAAGAGAAACTAGTTCTAATTGAACCGTATTGAATATATATATATATATATATATATATATATATATATTATATTTTCATATTATTTATTTTCTTTCTAAAATTACTTTAACAATTTTAGTCCAAACGAATATAGCGTAGAAGGATTTGTCGATGTCAAATAGACGTGACTTTTAACTTCTAAGAGCATTTCTAACCTCTAAATTTTTATTTTAGAGAATCAAAAAATTGTTTTTTAATCAAAAAGTTAATTTAAAGAATGATATTTTTCATTCAAATTCTAACCATACATCTCTATTTTTATCTTTAAAAAATTATCTCCAAAATTAACCTCCAATTTTTTCCTCCAACTTCTTTTCATATGAATTTCTGTTATATATATATATATTAGGATATATCCTTTATGTTTCTTTTGTCAAAGCTAAATCTATGCCATAGGCCCACATCAATGCATTCTGGATATCCCCATGTTCCTAATTATGTTGAAGGCCGTGTTTGATCCACTGGGAAGGAGTTAATTATTCTTTCTGGAAAAAAATTGGTGTATATTGTCAATATATATTTTTAATTAATTATTATTTTTAAAATTTTATTAAATATATTTAATAGTAGTCTCATTTTAAATGTGCCATGGATATCTGTCTAACAATTAAAAATATTAATTGTATATATTAAAAGTTATATGTATTTTATTAAAATACATTGAGAAGTACAAAGGATATAGATGGTATTTAAATTTGATATAAAAAACTCATGAGGATAAAATTGGAATTTTAAAAATTCAATAGTAAAATAGAGATGGCTCTCTATAATGTTTTGACACTTTAACTATAGAATGTCAAATTGATATTATCTAAAATAGAGAATGTCTTAAATAATAGGTTGGAGAGCATTTTTGCTCTAACTTATAGTTGTAAAGCATGGGTTGGATATGCTCTAAGTAGGTTAAATAGTTTAGGCTAAGTCTACGTTTGGGCTAATTTTTTTTAGTGACTTTTTAATTTAAAAGTAAAAAAAAGTTAATTGGTTTGGCTTAATTAGTTTTTTTTCTGACTTTTTAAAATATTTTTATATTTATTTTTTTACAAAAAAAAGTCAAAAAGCCTAAAAATCTAAAAAAAAGATACTCCGAACATAAGCTAAATTTGTTTGGATTATGTATTTAATAAAATTAGTTATTTTAAGCTTTAAAAACAGAGAATCGAAAACAAACCGAAATTAGATCCTATTGGTTCTAGTTTAGTTTGACAACTATAACAATTTGTTTTAAATTTCTTAAAACCGTTACTAATAATTATTTAATTTTTGAATTTGCTTGAAAATAGGCTAATTCGATCCGTGCGCTCCCATGTTTTGTATGAATTTTTAGTTTAATGTTTCTATTCAACAACTGGTTATTGGCAACAACTTACAAATTGAATAGATTCACAATGATATTACTGCAGACTGACATTATAAACTCTTACCTTTTAATCTATCGTTGTTTTTTGAAATATTTAAAAAATTTGATTTCTAAAAAGTTTAGGTTTTTTTTTAAAAGAAAAGTAAAAGAAAAAAAAAATTATTTGAGATAACTTGTTTAGAATATTTTTTTTCTTTTTAATTTTTTATCAAAATGATTAATATGCCTTTATTTTTATTTTTAAGTTATAGTGTTTGAGATACTAATACAATTTTTCTTATTTTTTTTGGAATATAGTTGACTTTTTGATTAAAAGTATTATAGTCATAACAAAAATTAGTGTTTAGGATATTTATAGGCCATTTTTTTCAAATAAAAGAGAAGTGAAAAAAATAGTAAATTGTTTAAAAATACCAAATAGTATAACTTAAAAAATTTACTTTTTAAATAGTTATAAAAAAGTGACTATTGAATAATTACTCTCACGTCAAGAATCTGTTCATTTGACACGGTTTATGAAATAAGCTTTCATCATTGAGTAATTATTTAATAATCTTAGGTACCACAATTTATATAATATTCTAATCTAATAACGTAGCGTAAAAAAGCTTTTGGATAGAACATCGTAAATCTATTATTAGTGAATAGATAAAAAATAAGATAACTTACTTAATGTATATTAAATATTTTTATTTATAAAAAATATATGTAATCGCTAACGTGATACTCCGATAACATCTAATAATTTTATTTCATCAAGGGGCTTGGATGAAGATCAAATTCAATTCCATTTTGTTGACATCTCATTTGGAAAAAAAAAAACTTAAAAGGAAGAATAACAATGAGAGAAACATGCAATTCCATGTATTTATAATTCGATTTGGTTTAATTTTGAGTCAAATTAAGTATTAGTTCGTTTCAATGTAAAAAAAATATTTTTTATTTTTCTTTTTTAGTATTTGGCTGACACAAAAAAAATATTTTCAAAATAATTTTTTTTGTTATTAGATTGAAAGAAGATATTTTTTCACAACAAAATTATAAAAAATATCTGAATTTGGTCCGATGCTTCCCGAAGGTTTGTTAATATGCTTCTCTCAATACTCAAAAGTTTAAAGATCCGTCAAAACTTAATTTTGTGAGTTTGAAATAGATTTACAACAATGATATGAACCTTTCATTTCATAGAGCTCGTAAAAAAGATCTTCTATAGAAAAACTTAGCTTGTTCAAACATCGATCGGCACGTGAGTGAATTGCATTTTGTTTTATAAAAATGAACGATTTTGGTTTAAAAAAATTCTTTAAGTCTAGACTATTAATTTTGTGAAACAAAAATGCGATTTAATTTTATATTTATCGATATCCGATCAAGTTGATTTTTTGCATAGATGACATTTTTTGCATCCTACGATATATGTTAAGGGTACACATGGGTCAATTTGATTCGATTTTGTAGTAAGTTTAGTTACAAACTAATTTTGATTAGTTTTAATTTTTTGGACCTAGAACCAATTCAATTATTTTGTAGAATCAAACCAAACCAAATTAATAAAAATTGGGTTAGTTCGGTTTAGAATTCCATTTCCATGGATTTTAAAAATTATTTTGCGCGCATAAAGAAAATTAAGATGTATAAGTTTTAAAATTTTGAAATAAATAACAAATAAAAGTTAATATTCATACAATATAATAAAAGCATGAAATAAAAGCTTAGAATAATTATTTTACAATCTATTTAGTGAAATAAATGACATATATCTAATAAACAATTTATACAATAAATGACATATAACAAATAAATAATAATTAATAATAATTATCTAATCTAATGACTTCTTTTCTAATTTGTAAAGTTAGAAAGCTTTTTAGTTTTTTCTGTATGAATCTCACAAATAATTATATTTGTAGTTCAATGGTTAATATTTTTTTTATTTCTTATATATATATATATTAATTGGGTATATACGGTTCGATTCTCGGATTGATTCATGTTAATCCTAGACTAACTCAAGAACTTAACCAATATTATCGGTTCGTTTTTTTTAGAACCTAAGACTAAATTAATTACTTGTAAAAATCAAATCAATCCAACCCATAAAGGTCAAATTAGTTTGATTTTTGAATTTTTCACGTCTTTTGTGCACTCATAATACATGTGGTTTGGGTGGGTTATCATCATGGGCCCACATTGAATCCATTTAGGGCTTGTTTGGAATAGCTTTTAAGTTGATTTTTTTATTAAAAATTTGACTTTTAAGCTGCGCTATTTAGTTTTTAAAAAAGCTAATTTTTTTTTTCATATCTTAATTCAAGAAAAAAAATCAATACATACCCAGACACTATAACTTTTTTTAAAATAAAAATATTATAATATTATTACATAAAAAGGTCAATTATACTCACATGCAAAAATAAAAAAGCTATGCCAATATCCCAAATACTACAACTTAAAAATTAAAAATAAAAACATTTTAAATATTTTAATAAAAAATAAAAAAAATAAAAAATCATACTCTCAACCAAATATATTTCGATATAAAATGCTACACTAACAATTCAATTCACAATACTTAAGGTACAAATAATTTAGATATACTATTTTTCTATAAAAATAGTCCTTCATCTAAACTAATCATCAGATATGTTACATTTCAATTTTGATTAAAATTTTGTTTATCCCACGAAAATACTTTTTTCTTACCCAAATTGCATAAACTAACTTCCAACTTGCCCCTCTTCCCAAAAGGCAAAATCCACATAAATAGATGCAGAGTAGAGCTTTTAAGAATCAGACTGTCAGGTACTTTCTTTTGCCTAATTCATGGGACTCCATGGTCTTTGTTTCTCAAAGGATAAAATATCCTGAAAGTCAAGGCAACCAAGTAACCAACCAACCTGTAGAAAATTCCTCAATTAGCAATTACAATCCCACAGCGAGGGCTTTCCTGTAAATTCACACATTGTGTTTTGAAAGTTCACAAGAGCACAAAAAGAAAATTGGTGGATGCAATTGATTTTGGATAGCTTGGCTCAATCATCCAATAACATGCATTCCAAGTAAGCAACTAAACTCTTTCTCACAAGCTCCCTGCCTCTTCTCAGCTGCTCTGTTTTCATTTAATTGTTTCACAGAGGATAACCATTTTTCTACACTTGAATTCCCAATTTTGTCTTTGGGTTTCGGCTAAAATGGCAGTATCGGCCGACGGTCGGATTGCCTGCTCAGCGGCCGGCCAACTGAGTGGCGCCGCCGGGTTGGGAGGCAGGGACTTGAGGCTTGTGAAGTTCTGTAATGGGGAGTTGATGGGGAAGAAGGTGAAGCTAACACATCTCCGCTGGTGTATCAAGAAAGGCAATGTTAGGCCACAGGTGAACATGGCTCTCACTGCTAATGTTGCAGGTGAGGCTAAGGTGAGTTCTCTCTTAATGTCTCTCTCTCTCTCTCTATCCATATACACGTCACTATTTTCATGGCTGAATGGAAATTATATATATATATATATATATATTCAAATTGGATGTTTGGATAAGATCACACGCACCTTGATAATTTTGAGATTTTAAAATTGACAATCAGATCATTTCCAGTAGTTGGAAAAAAATATGAATTAGTGACTGTTGAAAAATATGAATAAAAATAAAATAAATTTGAAGCATCTAAGAAAAACAGTATCACCCGTGGTTGTAATTGTATCGCCAACACTCCCCTATAAAGTATTTTTACACCCCTCAGAGATGTGACTCAACGTAGGAGGGTGATAGCGGGATATTTTTTAGGATTCACAATCTATCTACTGTAAGTGTGCATTCACAATACAGCAAATTCAGAAATACTCAATTGGCATATCGTACGTAGAGAGGAGAAGGAGAGATAATGTATTTTTCTGTCTCTAATGAAACAGTTGGATTTTGGCGCAGTGCGCGATGAGCTCTCTTGGGTCTAGCCATAATTACAACATAAGGAAAGTGTGAAATTATATATGTAAATTAAAATTCTTGTAGGTTTTCGACGTGGAATAAACACTTTTTTTTGCTTTGAGAATATCAACACCGAAAGTGATTATTGAAAAATAAACTCAAAACCAAACCAACTAACTAATAACTCAAGTGAAAATAAAGTTCATTTCAATTGAGTCCTATTCAATGGCGGAACTACGTAGGTTGGTCGACAGGTCCTACTCTTCCAATTTTTTAAAAAATATTTGTCTACAAATATATATTAACATAGTTAGGGTATGTAAAATTGGTTTTTCTGTTATTTTCATTTATAATAATTAATAGTAAGTGCAAATGTAATTTTGTGTGCAGTTGAGGGACCTAGAGATGGAGAAGAGGGATCCAAGAACGGTGGTGGCGATTATACTGGGAGGAGGAGCCGGCACCCGCCTTTTCCCCCTCACTAACCGCCGTGCCAAGCCTGCTGTAGGTCATCTTTCAATCTTATGACAACCTTTTACAAGATTTTTTCCATTTCAGATATGGGATACCTGATGTGAGCAACTCGGCATAAATAAAGTAATTTTTTTTTATAGAATTTTACAATCTGATTGGAATAGTTCATTATCTTAAACTTGTTGAGTATGTAATTTATGCACAAAAAAAAAGAAAAAATTCAAACAACTATTGTTAGCCATATATTTAGGTACATTTATTTTACAATTTATTCTTGAAATTATATGAGCAAATCAAATTTTTCAAAATAAAAATACTTTGATAATATCGATAATGATGTTCGATTGACCTGATATTTATATGAATTACCTGCTCGACGAGTTTAAGAAAATAAACCATTCTTATCAAATTGTTAGATCCTGAATAAATTTTATTTGTGCTCATAGCACGTCTTGGTGTGAGTTACTCATAGTAGGTGCAACGAGATCCATTTATTTTGGAAACAACAATGTTAAGTGGATTAAAATTTTTATTAATAAATGAGAAAGACTTTTTTATGGTGTTTTTATGGAATAAATCGGTTTAGCTGAGTTTATTTTGAGCTCCAAATAGATTTTATTTTGATAATTCGAATCGTTTATTTTATTATGCCTAATTTGTAGATCATCTATGCATAAAAATAAATTGATAGAATATTATTAAGTATTTAAACAAATTTTATTTGTATTAAAAAAAAAAATAAACAGTGAAGTTTACCCAAATGGACTAATTTAGTCCATTACTGGATTGGAGAAGAGGTGAGCCTTTAATAAATACACTAAGGGGATCATCTTATCACTCGGATTGGATTGAATTGGATTAAATTAATAATGAGGTAAGATTAATAATGAAGTAAGATTAATTTTGTTGTGTTTGAATTGAATAGCATTAAATAATAGACTAGATAATGATTTACCCTCGTATTAAGTTAATTTATTTTAAAGTTAACTTAAATAAATTAATAAGTTAAATTTTATATTATTGTTAAATTTTATGTTATTTATTTTAATATTTTTAAAAAATTTTAAATTTACTTTTTAATCCAATCATTTTTAATCCTACACCTTCCTATTTACTAATTATTTCTCATATGACGGACTAACAATCCGTCTAGATAATTAGTTCGAAGATTTAACAAGTATCGAATTAAACTATACTCTAAACTAATAATCGATCGAAACAAACGAGACCTAAATACTTACAAATTTTGGCGAGACTCTAATCACTTGATGGAACCCTGGTGGAATCGCATATTTCCATCCGTGTTTTTATTTGTTTAAGTTTTAGTGTACATAGTACTTTTTTTTTTCCTGAAAATCTATTGTTTCTATGTGCCAATGCAAATCAAATCAAATTTATAAATTTTTGTTTTAATAAATTCATAAATTTTTTAATATGGTATTTCATGTCAATTTATGTTTACTCATCCTTCTAGTATTTTCATTATCTATGATGTTGTCGATTTTTTTTACCAATGTATTGAAAACAATTTTGAGTCTGCTTGTGATAGTTTTTAAGTTTAGCTATTAAGAAATTTAGTTTTTTTTAAAAAAATAAGAATAAAAAAAATGAGTGTCTTTGGGATAATTTGAAAAAGTAGATGTTAGAAAAAAAAATTTTTAAACTTTTTTTGAATTATTTTGAAAATCGTGCAAAAATGGAATCTCAAACAAATAAGCTTAAAAGTTGAGTATTTTAAAAAAAATTAGCTTTTTTATTGATTCTAAACACGAGCTTAGTCAAGATAAAAATAAATAAATTAGTCAAAAATATGAAAAAATTTCAAAAATATAAAATAAAATTTCAAATTTTTATCTCTATTATGCCTTGTTTGGTAGGTCCCCATTGGAGGATCATACAGGCTGATTGATGTGCCAATGAGCAACTGCATTAACAGTGGGATAGAGAAGGTATACATTCTGACACAGTTCAACTCAGCCTCTCTCAACAGGCATCTCGCGCGCGCATACAACTTTGGAGGTGGTGTCAATTTTGGCGATGGCTACGTTGAGGTATTTAATATTTGTTTGGTTTAAATTTTTTATGAAATTTTTTAGAATATTTTATTAAAAAATAGATATAAAAAAATATTAAAAAACCAATTAATTATTATGAAAGACCAAATAAATAAGTTTTTAAAATTTTTTTCAGAAAAACTAAGCCAAATAGATGCTTAATGCTATGTTTGGAAAGCTTTTTTAAAATTTTTCCACTTTTTGGTTTATTTTTTTTTTTTCGTGTTGATTCATAATAATAAAACCAATATAAAAAATATGATTGTTTTGGCTAAAATTAATTTTTTTAACAAAAGATAAAAAAGTCTTAGAGAAATTTAAAGTGACTTTTTTCGTTTTATCTATTTATTTTTTACTTTTTGATTAAAATCTTGACTTTTTAAATTTCTTATAAAGAAACAAATCCACAATATCTTCCCAGTTAAATATAAAATTAAAATTTTTATTTAAAAAAAAACTAAACGCAGGCTAATCATGTACAAAACTCCACAAATAAATTGCTTTTAGCAATATAGACAATTTAAGGTGAAGTGTTCTTATAGGTTCCCTAGGAAAATTATTAGATACTTCTATGTTACCAGCAAACAAATGTTTCCAATCTATGTAATGCGGGTTATTTTTTATCTTCTAATTATTCAATAAAAATAAATTATTATGTTATTACAGTAAAATTTATCATCATTATATTAAATAAAAGTACCACATAAATTTTTTACATAAAACTCCCAGCAAACAGAATAATTACTCATCCGCTGTGACTTAGATCAAGTGTTTAGTCCAATTAAAAGCCCCCACGTGACCTTTTTAACAAAAATAAGATAGACTGATTATATACATAACTAGCGATGGTGCCAAGGTGTTGTGTGAGAGTTATAAATTGTGAAAAATTGTGAATTTATAATTTATTTTTTAATTATTTTAAAGAAAATACAAGAGATAAAAATATTAAATTATTTTTTAAAATTTTTTTATAAATAAAATATTACAAAATTTTTTACCAACTTTGGTGTTTCTTTACTATAATAGTATAGATATATACTAGCAAATTGTTTGTACCCAAAAGTGCTATTAAATATAATTTATTATTAAAATTACTTTTTAACAAAAGTTAAAGAAACACGTAGCCCTGGAGAAGCTCATTGGTAGATTGAAAAGAGAAGAGATCCCGTTGGCAAATTAAAGATTTTCGAAGAGCACTGGCCGATGGTAGTCTGATGGATTTTGGCCTGTCGGGGGGTAATTTCACGTGGAGTAATGGCCAGAAAGGGTAACACCTAGTCCAGGAGAAGCTCGACCGAGCCTTGGTGAATATTGAGTGGTGCAGTTTATTCCCCATGGCGACGACAACAATAGGTATGCGCATGGGTTCTGATCATTTACCAATCTTAGTGGAAGGGAAGGGGTCAGCATTTACCAATCTTAGTGGAAGGGAAGGGGTCAGCAAAGCAAGCAATAGGGAGAGCTAGAAGATACCAGTTTGAGCAGATGTGGATCAGATTAGCTGAGTGTGAACAGGTGGTTAAAGGGGCATGGCAGAAACCCAATCAAGGGGAGGGTTTAGAGGAATCGTTTGGACATGTGCAGAACAGAATCAGACGTATAACCCCAGAGTTGGGGCGACTAAAGGCGCAATCACCTACTAGGACAAGCCTCGAGAGAGAATACAGTTTGGAGGCAAAGTTAAGGGAACTCTTGACACGGGAAGAAGAGATGTGGAAGTAGAGAAGCCGGGTGGATTGGCTGGCAACGAGGGACAGAAACACGGCTTTCTTTCATGCCAAGGCATCTCACAGACAGAAAAGGAACTCCATTCAGGGTCTTGAAGACGAACTGGGCAACTGGCATAGTGACAGGGGTTTCATTGAAGACTGTTTCTCTGGCTATTTCACGAATATCTTCACATCTACAAACTCGATTATTGATGATTCCTGGTCACACTTGATACAAAAAAGCGTCTCGAATGACATGAATAATGTGTTGTTGCGTGATTTTGACGACATGGAAATAAAGAGGGCCCTGGACCAAATGCACCCTACCAAGGCACTTGGACCAGATGGGAAACCGGCGTTATTCTTCTAGAGGTTTTGGCACATTGTGGGCAGTGATGTGCTCAGGGCGGCTAAGGATGTTCTAAATGGTGCAAGCTCGATGGAGACTCTAAACGAAACCCTCATCATTCTGATCCCAAAGGTAAAATCACCAAAGTATCCCTCTGATTTTAGGCCGATATCGCTGTGTAATGTGCTTTACAAGATTGTATCAAAGGCCATAGCCAACAGACTGAAAGGAGTGCTACCGAGGGTTATATCAGAAACTCAAAGTGCATTCGTGCCAGGGAGGTCGATGCAGGATAACATTTTGTTGGCGTTCGAGGTGTATCAATACTTAAAGAAAAATCGAGTCGGAAAGGATGGAAAAATGGCGATTAAACTGGATATGAGTAAAGCATATGACAGGGTGGAGTGGCCGTTTTTAGAAAAGATGATGTGCTGGATGGGTTTTGCTGAGAAATGGATAGCACTGGAAATGAAGTGTGTCAGCACTGTTCATTATCAGATTATGGTTAATGGAAATGCATCAAATCCCTTACAACCTCACAGAGGTCTCAGACAAGGTGATCCCATCTCACCGTATCTGTTCCTCATTTGTGCTGAAGGATTACCGGCCTTGCTTAGGAGGGTCGAGGAGGATGGAAAGATCCGAGGTATAAAGCTAGCCAGAAATTGCCCAAGAGTCTCACACCTTCTGTTTGCAGATGATTGTCTCCTTTTCTGCCAGGCAAGCATAAATGAAGCCACCAAAATCAAGGAGATTCTTCAAAAATACGAAGCGGCATCAGGCCAAAAGGTAAACCTGAAGAAGACAGCTATTTCTTTCAGTAAGAACACCCCTGCTAGATGTGTTTCTGATATCAAGAACTTGTTAGGGGTGCTGGTTGTGGATGAACACGAAAAATACCTTGGGGCCCCCATGGTTGTGGGAAGATCAAAGAAGGAGATTTTTAAGCATTTCAAGGATAAAATATGGAGTTTAACTCAGCTGGAGAGAAAAGCTTTTATCGACGGCTGGAAAGGAAGTTATAATCAAAGCGGTGGCTCAAGCTATTCCTACATACTCAATGTCAATCTTCAGATTCCCTGATGCGCTTTGCAAAGAGAAAACAACCTCTATATCCAGATTTTGGTTGGGGTGGGGGGGG
>JAOTRH010116923.1:0-15006 GCA_034768845.1 Heliamphora exappendiculata
AAATTCCATTTATGTTATTCCTGTTATTTCATTCTCTGTAATTTCATATTATTGTAAATTGTTGAAAGTTTAATAAAAATGTATTTTTTGGATCCCCGAGTATGTATTTTATTTTGGCGTTGAATATTCTCCCAACAAGTAAATTATTATATATTTTATTTCTTTTATTTAGACTAGCAAAAAAATAATTTTTTTCAACAAAAAAGTTCAAAAAAATAAAAAATAAGTCAATAAATCAAATTTTATGTTACTTATTTTTTTTTTTAATAAATATTTTTTAACTCTTAATTAAATTTTATAAGTTTTAAGTTCCTGTCATCGTGCTTCGAAAAAGCAAATTTAATAAAAGAATAAAAAATTCAAAAAAAGATAAAACTAAGCAATGTTGTCATAATTTAGACCAAACAGCATCTGTCAAAGACGTTTTCTGTATATTTGCAAAATGTAATACAAAAGACTGAAAAAACATCAACAAAAAAAAGACCGAAAAATGATTCTAAACGAAACTTGTTTTTTTTACTTCAACAAATGAAAAATACATGCATTCTCTTGCTCTCTCTCCTCTCTCTCTCGCTCTCTCTCACTACAAAGTGAGTACAAATGCTAATACTTGGTCTTAACTTGTCAGTTACGATTTAAGTTCATGAGACTAGTCGTAAACTTAATTATTAAATTAATAATTGTGATTTATGGATAATTGCAGGTATTTGAATATTTACCCTTCAAGGGTGGCTCCAAACGGTGCTACCTTAAAATAGTTCCTCTGTCATAAAAAAAGACTTGGACTTTATTATTATTATTATTATTATTATTTAATTATATTTTTTGTTATTTTTTTTAATCAATTTACGTGCACCTTAATTAATTTTTGGAGAAACTAATCTCATCGTTCACTAACAATGAACCCAATTAAACTCGATGCAAAACTTTACATATATGAACTAACCGAGTAAGAGTTAGTAATACTTAAAAAATTTCGAATCTAAAACTTTAGAGAGAGTAAACTCTCAAACCTTTTGCCTTGAACATTGGGCTTAGAGGGAACAAGCTCTCAAGTCCCAAGTTCAAGTTTCTAAGAGGTTTTGAATTCGAGATCTTATTTTATGTCTTTTTATGGTCGAATTATCATGTGCATTCATTACTTGAGTTTAATTAAACCTGAATTTGTATAATTAAAAGTAAAAATTAAAATAATTAAAAATTTAAAGTTAAGAGAATTGTATATCTTAGTATAAAATTATCGTAATTAAAACTAGAGTTGAAATAAGTAAATAAATAAAAAATAAGATAATTAAATTTAAAATTGAAATAACTAAAAATCAAAAGCTGATATAATTAAAGCCATACCATTTTTTAAGGCTTCTGGATTGAGTTAGAATCACGTCGTGTAGCACATGGTCATGATTCTTATAATTATGTTCCCAAAGGGTAATATAATGCAGGTTGACCTTCCAACTTGTAACTGAACATGATCCTGAACCAAGATCTCAGTGAATTGTTCAGTTATTAAAGATGAATCTAGAAAAAATATATATATATATAAACCAACTTGAATATTTTTATTTTAAAAAAAGATTCATTTTCAGATCCAGAAGCAGTTGATTTCTGGATGCATGGTAGTGTCAGAAGTTATTTCTTTTCCTGAGTTGACCCAATTCTTGATAGTGACTGTTCTGTTTTTACTAAGGAACGCTTTGTTTGCACTCATAAGCTAACTTCTCTGGCTTACTGCTTTTTTAGAGTTCGCATGACAACTAATTTTAAACCGATTTTTTTTTTAATTTTAAGTTATTTTAAATTGAAAATTTAAAAAATTTATTTGATTGAAACATGTGTGGTTTTTAAGTCAAAAGGTAAAAAATTTTGCTTAAAATTATTATAATTTTTTAAAATTTATTTGTAAATAATTTTATATTTAATATGTATCTTGTTTGATAGATTTTGATAAGTAAATTTTAAAAAATAATTTTTATAAAAAATAGATGTATATAATAAAAGTTATGATATTTTTAAACAACATAAAAAAAATTATGTAAAAAACAAAAAATACTAAAAACCTCTGAGTTAGAAAACGAGGCATCTTGGCTTTTTTTACTTTTAAGCAAAAAAATAAAAAGTCAACTTTAAACCTGTTTTAGGCCGATTGCCCAACAAAAGTTAAATGAATAAATAAATAAATAAATAAATAAATAAAAACCTGAGCTAATGTGCCTAGTTCTAATATTTGATTTTTTTAAAAAAAAAATTCTTTTTTAACTTAGGTTCTATTTAGTTTCTTTAAAAGGCTGACTTGACTTCTTCGCTGTTCAGAAAACAAATACATTTTTTATATTTCATAATTTTTTTTGATACTTATTTGGTTATCTATGGCGAGCAACGACGAAGAAGGAGCATGGGTTTTAACTCCATGAAAAAGTTTATTAAAGACAAAAAAAAAATCTATATGAAAATTAGGTT
This sequence comes from Heliamphora exappendiculata, assembly GCA_034768845.1. Taxonomy (NCBI): domain Eukaryota; kingdom Viridiplantae; phylum Streptophyta; class Magnoliopsida; order Ericales; family Sarraceniaceae; genus Heliamphora; species Heliamphora exappendiculata. The sequence continues at coordinate 2,458 of JAOTRH010116923.1, forward strand.
TTTTTTTATATAACTTTTTTATTTTTTGGTCAAGATTTTTGTACTTTTTTTATTTCTTATAATGAAAAAAATTAATCTAACAGGTAAAAAAAACGTTTGCCTAAATATTGAAAAATATTCACTAAATAAAAAATATAAAAAATAAAACAATTCAACCCTAGCTTAAATTAGAGGTGAAAAAATATGCACATTTTAAGCTGGTATATATAACCTTTAGGCTTTAAGCTCATTTGAGTTGGTTTGAGAAACTTTACACACCAAAATGTTATTTGACAGCTTACTTAGGCCCTAATGGTAAACTGAAATTCTAAACTACATTTTTGGCTTTTTGACTATAAATGCATAAAAAGTAAAGTCTATTCAAAAAAAAAATGGTCAAAAATTTTCTCTTAGGCACTTTAATGAATATCAAATCACAATAAAAAAATTTAAATACTCTTTTTCCGTATTACAACTCATTTTTAATATATATTAGTGATAGGCGATATTATCATTGTTATACAAAATGCTACTACTGAAAAAACTTAGCTACCAACCAACCAACCTCATTAGTTAAAAACTTAAGTTATCAAAGGAGTAACCTTAAATTCATTTTAGCTTTTTAGATAAAAACACACACACACACACACAACACACACACACAAAGTTGAAAATGCCAAAAATCTTAACTTGCCAACCAGGACCGTAACCAAATAGATTCATTTTTTCACATCTTATCAAAAACTGCAGCAGACAAATTTACGGCATAATTCTGAGCCCTTTATTAATTGGTAACAACTCGGCCAAACACATTAGAATGTGTCAATTGATGATTAATAGAGTATTATTTCAAGGAGCTTCTAAATATGCACTGTACGTTATGCTTTGTGGAGTTTGATAAGTATTGTATATCGAATTATACAAATGCGGATTTTACTCTTTACGGTGAGTTGGTGAGGGGTTGTAGAGGAGCTGCGCCTCCTTGCCCGAAGGTAGGGATTCGGGGGTTACAACCCGAGGAGAAATTATATACATATATATAAAGAATTATAAGCTTTTTTTAAAGACTTGTAATTTTGATGTACATATTCATTATTCGTCATGATGAAACTCTGCAATAGTCATAGATGTAACTTTGACTGAATAAACCATGTAAATGACACGTATTGTTCTTAATTGACGCAACAGTAGAGTTGTTATCATGCGACTTGGAGGTTACAGATTTGAGACATGAAATCAATCCCTTACAAATGTAAGGTAAGGCTACGTACTATTGATCCGTTATGATTTGCTTTTTTTCTTGGACGTTACATATGCAGGAGTTTTGTGCACCGAACTACTTTTTTATTAATCCTATGTAAGGTTTGATTTAACCCTAGATAACACACAATTTTTTTGCTAGGCACACATTCATTTGATGCATTAAGATATTTGTACACGATGTATAAATATTTATATGAGTGAGGGGATGAGGTCCGCTCCATTTCCTAAATAAATGGAGATTTTTCATTTATCTTTTATGATGTTTTGATAGATTATTTTAATGATATGAACCATTTAAATTATTGATAATTGATTATAGCCAAAATATCCTACATATAAAAGTTAAAGTAATTAGACACTGATAAATACATGGTTGGAAGACATTTACCACAAAAAATGGATACCCAATATGATTTTGAAATAAACTTTATAGTTTTTTTTTTAATTTATGTGATCCAATCATTTAGTTATTTATTATCGATCAATTTAGTTCTTTGCATGGATAGCGTTCTCTTAAATTTAGCAATATAAATTATTCAAATCATCAAAATAAGTTTACCGTAAAAATTAAAAAAACAAAAATAAAGAAGCCTCTACTTCTTTGGAAAATAGAGAGGGTTTGAATCCGTAAGTGGGTATGCTGAGCAAAATAGTGTATATGCATTTAAAAGTTACCATTGTATATCAAGCAATAATTTTCAATGTTAAATGCAAAGACTTCAATTCTTCAAAAGTAAGTAATCAGAGCACTGATTGATTTGTTAATGAAAGAGTAACAGTGAAGGTTAAAAAAAAAAACCTGACCGTTGCATGAGAAGACATGTCCAGCTAGTTAACGTGCCTTGAAAGTTACTTCGAAGATTCAAGAAGACTAGTGTTACTAAATTGTATCGATCGACCCACTTGCTACATATTTGTCTTCGGATACGTTCTGGTTCTGTTCTGCCTAGGAGTGCCCAAATGGCAATCCACCGGCGCTTAGAGCGCCGCGAGATTCTTTCTCCAAAATTCTGGGTATTATGATTTTTTTTTCATTGGTAACTAGTTTAAAAGTTAATTTTTTTTTTTATATATTTTTAAATATTTAATTAAAAAATTAAATTAGATTTAAACTAAATTATTTGATAATTTAACTTTTTTCAAATTAGTTGTTTAAGTAAAAATCTAGATTTGTGCTTTTTGTTCAAATTGAACAATTTTATCCTTCTATATATTTGATATTAACAATTATATATAATTAATAGTGGTAGTAAATAAGTTATGAATGAGAAATATTATTAACTATTTTAAAAGTGATAAGAATTTAAATAAAATATTTTGAAAGTTTATGTTTTGATTTGACTTTTTAACTTTTTAACTTTATTATTTTTTTACCAAACGAGTCAATTTTGGCTTTTTGACGTTTTTAGCCAAATAGCAAAAAAATTAAATTTACCAATCAGAGCTTTAATACATTGGAGATTACTGAATATATGTCAAAATTTTTATATTTAGAGATTTTGATAAATTTAATAATTCTTTATTTATTGAACCACAAGGATATAAGAAATTTTAAAACAAAGAATCTTTTAACCCACCTGCGTAAAGAGAGATACAACAATAAACTGATTTTTTTTATAACCTAATAATGAAAGAATAGCATATAGTTGTGATTTTGAATAAAAGGAATCTTCGAAAAGTCCCGAAGAGGGTTTTAAATTACGGTATCGAAAGACATCAATATTGATGATACGGCTATGTATCAATCGATATCGAGCAGCATCAACAGATATATTAACAAATATCGATATCGAAGACTTAAAATCTTAATACATATAAAGTGATACGATATATAACCGCTGTTATATAAAACCTTGGTCCCATGACTCAATGAAACCAAAGTGTTGTTGGTGTATAAGCTTTTTAAGTGAAAGAGAAAAAAAGTTAAAAAGAAAAAAAAATGAAGATTTTAAAATACATGTAGACTTTAAAATGTAAGTAAAAAAAAAAGACTTTAAAATACATGTAGCCTTTGATGGGAGAATCATGTAAGCGTTGACACCCAGTATTACTCGACTACTCCATATTTTTCTTTTTCAATGACATTTTTTCCATACTTTGGTCTAGTGTTCAATATGAGTGCCAACTGGATTGTCTTGATGGATAATTAAATAGCTTATTTATTGAACGTGATGCTAGAGTTGATTTTTACTGTTGTGAGTGAGTATATGTTAGATTTTGTTCGAATTATTTTATGAGATTTTGACCCAACTTCATTGATGACCAAAGTTTGGACCTTTTTGTCAAAATTCTCGGACTTAAGGCATTAGACATGAACCCCTAATTTCTAGACTTCTTGAATTTGGGTCCTTAAACCCATGACCTGATCCGGTCATGAGTTTCAGAGTCTTATACTATTCGTCCTTTCTTCTATTAATCCTTTTGACTTTGACTTTTTTGATCGAGACTATTGTCCACTTGACACCTTTTTATTGGACATTAAATCTTACACCTCTAAACGTAGGTGTCGTACTGCCACATCACAATTTTAGAGCATGACAGCTTGGCATCAGAGTACTAGATTTTAATACATTTGGATCGTTAAGACTCTCCATCCCGCTGCATGATTGGAGTTGGTCATATTATTGTGCTTACATGTTTGTGTGTAACATGTTGCGTGTTATGTGCTTATGTGGGCATGGAGTTGAATTCCAAAGATATTATGTTGTAATCTAGTGACTAACATGGAAATTCGATTGGAAATGCGCTTGATCAACGTTATTTCTAAAATGAAGTCTATAGAAGTTTCTAGAGTGGGTAATGTTATTTGTGGATGCATCTCTGTAATTGTTATTCGTTCGTGCTCACATGTTAAGTGTTAGTTACTCTTGTGCTTAGTAGAAATTGTTCACATGTCCTGATGATTGCGCGTGAGTTTGTGTTAGTGTTGGTTAGTTACCTGTTGTATTCTTGTGTCATCGTGATTTTGTCTTGATGTGATTGAGACGTGGACATTGGTTTGATCATTTGTTGAGAATCTTCATTTGGTATGATGTCCCTTTGATGTGGGTTGAATCACTAGTTAACTAGTAGTTGTGTTTGATTGGGATCTTAGAACCCTACTAAGATCAATTGTTAGGATTTAGTTTATGTGATTGTAGAGGTACTACTAATGTTAAAGATATTGTCTGTTATAACTTTGGAAGAATTAAGGATCATGTACGTCTTGAACTGAGTTATGTCTTGAGCCGTGTATTTGAGAACAAGGTATGGACGAAAATATAGCGGATGGGAGCATGGGGTTATCCATTCGGTATTGGGATTATCCATTGTGGGGTGCTATTGGTTGTACTTGTTGGTAACCCATTGTGGTGCCTTGATACTTTTGATATTTTGTTCGATAAATCTTATGTTATTTTTTGATTGTATTTTTAAGTTATACCCTTCACTTGAGTTTGGTATTTGTGTTACGATAGAATGGATCAAAGAGGTGCCTAGTGAGTTATCCGATGGAGTTTTTTTGTGGTACGTTGCGTTAATCTTAATTATGGTTTAAGTGCGTGACAGTTATAGGCTCTTCGAGAGTTTTCTCGAGAGATAGTCAATCGATGTTTTACCATTGTGTAATCGCACGAGAAGAGTGTCCCGGGTAAAAACATAGGTGTGTACTTGTTTGGAACCGAACTATGGGTTGTGTTGAGTCCTTTTTTGTATAGCAGTGCGATCACCTCTAGTAGTTTTCCTTGTAGTTGCTAAGTGCTTTGAGCATGACGGTTCCAAGATATATATTGTTGGTGTAGTTGGCACGGTTGTATTAGAATGGCATACCGATAAGTATGGTGTCCTTTGATAGGATAGAGATTACGTTTGTCACGAACTACAATGTAGATGTTGCTGAGTTATCTTTCATGATAGGATAGAGATTACGTTTGTCATGAACTACAGTGTAGATGTTGCTGAGTTATTTTTCATGTGGTGGAATTGCCAAGTTAGCTATCATTATTTGCAATGATTGAGTACTTTGAGCATGTAGAGTTCAAGATGGACTCTGATGGTGCAGCTGGCATAAGTACATCAGAGTTGTATCTCAGTACAGTGGGTGCCTTTAGTGGAGAATCATGGAGTTAGTTAGTTGACGACCACATTTTGATGGTTTGAGTTACTTTGGGTTGACTAATGATGATCATTAATCCAAAATCTACTTTGTCGTCTTTGCGCTTGAACAATAGAGATATTAATAATGTTTACCTAGCTACGAGAGTAATGGGTACCTTCGAGATAACAAGCCATATTTGATTGAGTGTGTTATGTTCCTTCCCTTGGTTTTTCCCAAGCAATGAGCTTAAGGCCATGGAGTAACCAATGTTTGCCTATAATTGACCCTATTGGATTAGCATAATCTTGTGAAAGTTCGATCTTGACCCTATTGGACTAGCATAATCTTGTGAAAGTTCGATCTTGGCTTATTATGAGTGCTAAGTGTTGTACCTATGTGTCTATATTATGGTGAAACCTAGAGCCCTGTGGTAATAATTATTTTTGGCATAGTAAACTCGATTATATTAAGTGTATTCAAGCAGGGCTTAAGTTTGAGAGCTAAGCATCGTGAGTCGTGCACTTGTCTTGGTTTGGTATGTAATGTTTTGTGTAGTAGAGTTCGATGATATTCAAAAGATGGATGGGTAGCGCTTGCTGAGCCGAGTGTTTAATAATTACCTTAGAATGCATGTGTGTTGAGTGAGAGCCTATTCTTGGTTTATCCATTTCTCTGGATAAGGTTACCTTGTAGAGGGTTATTTTGTCCCAGGTTAGTTCATCCATTTGGGCATAAACGCCGAGATCCCTTTGGTTAATCCTTGGTTTTTTCATTCCGTGGAACTTGATCTCTAAAAATCTTGTACCCTTATCGTGGTCTTTTGATAGTGCCTTTTAAATCTATGCCAACGTGGCCATGTGAGTTTAGGATTCTTTCTTCTTGGTTACTTGGCAAGGGCTCATTTGCTTTAATTTATTGATGCAAGTACTTGGATTGTGTACATTAGAGATATAAATATGTAAGCTAATTATGTAAGTCTTTTTTCTTAAAAAATAAAAAGGTTCGTGTTGACGTGTAGAGCCTATGCATGCAATGATAAGTCAATGGGCATTCGGCCATTTTGTAGCCCATATCCTAATTAGTTGAGTTTGCAATACCATTAGCACTTGTCGATGTGAGGTTTTTGCATTAGTTTCTTTGGTTGTATTGTTCGTGTTACGAATCCTTAGTAGTTTTTCATGGGTTTTAGGTAGTGCTTCTTTTAGTGTTGGAACCGTTTGGTCACATTGGGATTGATGTTTGGGTTACTTGTTTTTTTTTGGAGGAGATGTGAGTTAAGTTGCATGCGATTTTGTGGTTCTTGTGAGAGTATTGTTTAGACGTGAGTTACAAAGAGTTTGGGTTTAAAGATCTCTACTTTATGTGGCTTGTTAGACTCAATCTGCTTGCCATAGTTGGAGTGTGAAATTCTCGTCTGTTTGAAGATGGAATTCTTTTGTAAAGATGTTTGAAGTCAATTCTCAAAGAAGTTTGGGTGATGTTTGTTATTGGATTAGTAACGAGGAGATCAAGTGATAGTTCTGGTTATGCGGTTGTCGTGAATGCATCGAAGGATTATGTGATTATGTGTGTGTGCCTGAAGGGCAAGTTGGTTGTGTGCAGATCGAGTTGGTTGGTTTTTCTGTTCGATCTTAGGTGGCTTTGACCAAGGGTTATTAGCCCTTTTCATAAAGTCATTGTGTTTCAGCTTGGGTTCTCAATTACTTCACTAAATTTCTTCGTTGAGTGGTTGGTTGGTGGTTGTCCTGGGTGGATGATCGGGTGGTGTTGTCAATAAGTATCTGTTTCTTTTTGTTTGCTCAGAGTATGGTGCTCGAGCTCATGTTATTTGTTTGTTTAATTGAGTGGCCTTTTTGCACTCAAGTGGTACTGAAACTTTCGTTGCTATGAGTTCTTTGATCTTGTTCTTGTGCTGAGGCAGTGCTTCTGTTCTAATGGTTGACTCTGCGTGATTCTTGTTTCATCTAGAAAGTGTGTTTTCTATTCTAACTTTTTGTGTGTTACTTGTGTGGTTACTGCACCTTTTGTTTTAGATCTCAGTTGTTGCAGGATGTGTCTTCCATTGATACTCATTTTACTCGGGTCCTTGGCCTTGTAAGTTGTAAGACTATGTCTGTTGTTGAATAACCAGATTCAGTAAGATTAGAATTCTTAATAGGGACCCTTGTTTTTGCTTAGAAGGCGTGTGTGAGTTCGAGATTGTGCCATATAATTATGTGGTTCAAGAGAGTTTTTCTTTTTTCTTAAACTATGTTGTTTATTGTTTAGCTTAGGAATACAATGTTCTTATTACCATAGTGTTGGTGACGGTTTATGTACTAGTTTTGGTTTGGTGCACTAGATGCATGATTTGTAATGTTATGCATCAAATTGTGTGGTCATCAGTTGAATGTAAGGATTTGAATGAGATTTTCTTGTACGTAAAGCTCAATGTGTGTGATTCCTAGTGAGTTTTGTCAGGAGTAAAAATGTGTGTTTTTAACTGATAGCAATAGTCCTTGTGCTTTTTAAGTAGGTGATTAGCTAGTTTCGTGGTATTTCGATTGTAGTTTGGCGTTGTGTCATGTGTTTGATCATTAGAGGTATAGAGCACGCTCAGCGTGGGTTATGTTTTGGTAGTCCAATTGTGTGAGTTAGAGCTTGTACCAGTAGCATTTGAATGATCTCAATGTTGGTCAAATGTTTCTCATAAGAGCAGTTGGCATAAATGTTGAATATTAAGAAAGCGCTCACAGCGTAGTGTAGGAAATTCCTTGTTGTGGTGATGTGGTAGCATCACAGTGATCGTTGGCAATGAATGGATAGACGGTTGATTCAAGAACTTGGCTTAAATTTCGGGAACGAAATTTTTTAAGAGAAAAAATTGTAAGAATCTAAAAAAAAACAAAATAAATTTTTTTGGGGTGAGACCCACCCCACCCCTCAAAAGCCAAACCCTCTTATTTTTCCCCCTCTCCCATCTCTCTCTCTCTTTTTCATCTCTCCTATTTTAGGATATTTAAATCTAAATATCTCATGAAATCATAAAAGAAAAACTTTTTCTATACACCAAGGGTTACGTCTTCAACTGAACATATTTTTGTTTGAGTAAGTTCGGGTTTTTAGATGTGCTAAAATTCTTGACTTTTTACTTCTTTGAGGTACGATTCTACACTATCTTAGAAGATTTTTAATTTACATATGATTAAGGTTTTTCTTTCTTTAGCAAAATATCAAGAAATTCATATTGAAACATAAACCCTAATTTTTTAAAGTAAAAATGCATGATTAAGGTTTTGATAAATATAATTAATATGTTAATCGTGTTGTACTCATGATTGAGAAACTTAAATTTAAAATTAAAAAGTTGGAAATTCTATAGAAAGTATTTGAGATGATATTTTGTACTCGTGAAATTATACACATGTTGTGTTTGATAAAATGTCCCCGTTTGTACCTATTTGAAAAACATGAAATGAGATTGGCTTTGGCCCGAAAATAGAATCATGATTAATGGAAACTATGCTCCATGAGAATTGAAAGAAAATGAACTATATTAGTGTACTGTGTTGATTTGATGTGAATAAGATGAGCTTAATTAGTTACTTGATGAAAGACAAAAAATTTCATAGTTGTCGGTTGATACTTTGTGGTATTTGTTTCGTACATAACTAAACTCGTTTGGTGTGAAGTGGATTATTAAAAGAAAAAGCAAGTTCAATCTGGTGAATTTTTTAAACTAATTGAAAAAGTTTGATTGTATAAAAACAACTTATATTATCATAGAGTCTTGCTTAATTTTTGGAGAACTTGAATTGAGATTGTGGAACATAATTATTTATGTATCATCTGTTAATCACAAGTCATTCATTTATTCTCGGTTAGTTTTGTTTTTATTAGGTTTCGGCTCATGTTGTTTAAAAATATTTCAGGTGTCGATGAAAACCCCTTGACGTAGGAGTAGCCTAAGACTTATTTTTGAACAATGACTAATACTTTGTATTTGTGATTTTAGCCGTTGACATGTTAGGCCATGAGGCCAAATATTTATATTTTGAAAATCTTCGATGTATTGTGCCATTTGAGTAGAGGTTTTAGCACTTATTTTGTGACTAATTAATTGTTTTTTTTAACTTTTGGACCTTTACCTTTTTTGAGAAAATACTTTGGTGGGTGTTAAAATTTTTAAACACTAAGAAAAACAATATTAGCTTTCGACGGATTGATAATCCGATCGAGCGGTTCTTCAAACGGTCTATTAATAGTATCGATATCTTGAAGAATCTGCAACTTATTTCAGACGGATCGATAAAACGATCGAGCGGTCTTTTTCTTTTGCTGATGAGACCTTTTTTCAAACGAACATAACTTCTCATCAGAACTTCGAATGTGGTCATTCTTATGTTCAAACTGAAGCACAAAAGTTTTCTTTCTAATGGTTCTAGTCCATAACCAAATTCTAAATATAGAGAAACTTATTACCAGAAGAGTGAGTATATGTCCGATTTTGTTTGAATTATTTCATGCAATTTTGATCCAACTTCATTGGAACCAAACTTTGGATCTTTTTATTGAAATTCTCAAACTTTAGGCATTATACATGAACCCCAATTCTTGAACTTCTCGGATGCAGGTCCTTAAAACACATGACCTGAGCTGGTCATGACTTTTGGAGTCTTATACTATTCGTCTGTTCTTCTCTTGATCCTTTGACTTTGACTTTTTGACCAAAGCCATTGTCGCACCCTTTTATTGGACATTAAACCTTACACCTTTGCCGTAGGGGTCGTACTACCACGTCACAAATTTTGGAGCGCAACATATAGCTTGTAAAGTGTTTAAAAAAATTATTATTTATTTTTAAAATTAACAATAGACAACTAAAAATTACTGATGGTATCTTTGCCAAACACCCCAAATGTTAATCCCGGAGTCCTTGTAGCTTATTAGGTGGTCAAGGCTCAACTTTCCCTCTTTGCATAAGCAAATTGTTATCAGAATAGCAATTCGAGGATTTTTTGGGTCGACATTCAAATGAAAGTCGGGTCTATCAGGTAATGAAGTGCCGCGGTCGATCAAGAAGGCAAATAGCTTGAGTGGGAGATCTTTTTTGTTTCAAGTAGTTAAGAGTAAAGGTAGCTTACTTCTTGTTTGCGTTGAATATGGACATCAAGTAGTATTTTAGATAGAAGTACAAACAAGTAATCTTAGTACCGTATTCGTTATTTTTAAAATATCATGTAATTGATATCACATATAACTCTCCATAAATGAATAATCATGTTCATACTAAAAAAATTATCGCCACGATATTGAATAAAAGTGCTATGTGAAATTATATTGAATAAGAGTGCCATGTGAAATTAACACTTGGTAGCCTATAAGCAGCAGCAAATAATTACTTCTTCGCATAAAGGCTTTATCTCCTCTTGCTGAGAAATGTTAGGAATACATTGCTCGTGTGACTAAAATATTAGTTTAGAAATGCTTTATTGGTAATCAAAGTTGGAGACTGCATTTAAATCCAGGCGCATTATTGCTATATTTGGATAATGAATTTATGAAGATAAAAACAAAATAAAATACGAAAAGAGAAAATGAAGAAAATATGAAAAACGAAAATGAAGTGAAAGGTGATTTTTTCTTATTTGGTTGCATAACGAAAATGAGAATAAAATGCACAAGTATTGTTCCAAGGAAAATAAATATTGGCCCTGTTTGGGATAATTGCTTTTTTGATTTTATTTATTTTTATTTTTAGTGAACTTTTATCACCGTTTAGTTTCTCTCATCAAAACAAGTTGCAAAATTAAAATTTTTTAATCAAAATATAAAAAGAGTTCAGAAAGACAAAAATAAGTCAAAATAAATCAATAAAACAAATTTTACGTTATTTATTTTCGTCTTTAGTGAACTTTTTTCATCTTTTAATTAAAGAATTTTAGTATTTGGATTCATCTCATCGAGATGATTCTAGAAACTAAAAAAAAATATTAATAAAAAAAAAAGTAAAAAAAAAAAAGGCAAAATTAACAAAATTTAGCCCAAACAAGTGTTTTTGGTTACACGCAGGTAACCATAAAATTGCCCTTCTCCAAGAGATGTCAGAGAAAGAGAAGCAAAAAGTGTTACACGGCAATCTCGAATGACTTTTTGAAACAGCAATAAATGCGGGAAATTGGCAAAAAAAATGCAAGAAAAGTAGAGCAAATTGGGCCGCCTACTTGCTCTACTTCTAAAAATTAAAAATCGTGCTACAAGCATCACTTTGAATCGATAAACAGTGATGTCAAAAGACTAAACAGGGGAGTAAATTGAATTTCTTTCAGCAGATATATAAAAATTGCAGGTAGTGCACCAATAGAAAGCACCACCCGAGGCTGCCATTGGGCCACCCGGGGCCGCCGTTGGGCCGCCAGAGGCAGAGTACAAAACAGGTGTTAATGGGAGTTAAAACTGCCAGTCTAAAGGCATCCTTTACAACGGTAACTAGAGGAATTTCAGGGATGTAATTAAGGGCATGGCTAAGCCAAAAATATGTGGATTTACCTTAGTATCAGAAGCTTTAGTCGTCCGGTGCCAGGCCTGCCATACACAAGGTTTGGGGCAGCATCACATCCAAGGGCGGAGCTAAGACTCCATCGTTGGGGGCTAAAATTTCGTGAAAGGCAATAGGATATATCTGGCTAGTTGGACAAAAGATTTGTCAGCGTGTTTAAAGAGTTTAAATAATTATTAAAATTAAATTAATTAGAAAAAATAAATTAAGTAAATTTAATATCAAATACGTTGAAGAAAGAGAATACAGACTCAACTAATAGCAATGTCGATGAAAATAAAGTGATATTATGGGTATGATCAATGTACAACAAAATAATAGCAAAATAGTGTACTTTCACAAATTTTGGCCAAACGAAATAAAATAAAATACTTGAATAACATTTAATTATTATTGAAGAACCTTTTATACATAAAATAATATATTTTGTTGTATCAGGGAATATAAAACAATAAATTTTAAAAAATTTGGTGGGCCCACCACCCCTTCCCTCCGCCCTTATTCATATCATCCTGAACTTAGAGCCAGAAGTAAGTTGGTTGAGGTCTTAAATTCCACCACGGTGCTTCATATCATTATAAGTTAACAAGGTTCTAATTACATTTAAATTTTCAGGCTTACCTTGATACTATATAAATAATTACTTTACACGCGGCAAACATAAATCTAGCAAACAAAAGAAAAAAAAAGGGGG
>JAOTRH010116934.1:0-15005 GCA_034768845.1 Heliamphora exappendiculata
CATAACCAGAAACTCATAGTGACCATAGCGAGTCCGAAAGGCGGTCTTCGCTATGTCCTCGTCCCTAATCCTCAACTGATGATATTCTAGCCTCAAGTCAATCTTTGAAAAGCAACGGAACCCCCTCAACTGATCAAACAAGTCGTCAATCCTCGGCATCAGATACTTGTTCTTCACTGTCACCTTGTTCAACTTCCTGTAGTTTATACACAACCGCAACGAACCATCCTTCTTCTTTGCAAAGAGCGTGGGAGCTCCCCACGGCGACGTACTCGGGCGCACAAACCCCTTGTCAAGCAACTCTTGCAACTGTACCTTGAGTTCCCTCAACTCAGCCGGTGCAAAACGATACGATGGCATAGAGATAGGGGTAGCTCCCAGAACAAGATCAATGGAGAACTCCACATCTCGGCTCGGTGGCAACTCGAATAGATCGTCAGGAAAGACATCTGGATAGTCGCACACCACAGGGGGTAACTCCCCTCGAACCTCACTCAAATCATCTAACCTGAGAGTAAAAAAGAGGAAATCCAAATCTCCTCGAACCCGAGTGACATCGGGCATAGACATCAAGCCCTCATCCCGATCACCCACAAAGTAGAAGCAGTCACCCTTTGGCATACAGATCGACACCCTTCGTCGCTCACAATCTATAAAGGCATGGTAGGTAGTCAACCAGTCCATATCTAGGATGACATCAAACGTGGTCATGTCTAGAATGATAAAATCAAACACTAAACGACCGGCGATTTCCAACACGCAAGACCTACAAACAAGACTCAGCATCACACTCCCACTAACTGGGGTCTCTACACTTTGGGTACTATCCAACCAGTCTATTTCCAATCTCAAAGTAGATACAAATGCAGATGATATAAATGAATGTGATGCTCCCGTGTCGATAAGAACACTAGCCCATGATCTAAAGACTAAAAGAGTACCTCTGATCATGGCTAGTGTAACAGCAGCATCAGATGCAACTGGTGCTTTGGAAGCACTACGATCAACAAGAACATAAGCCATGGCCTGTGGCAGTCTGGTTTGCCCACCATAACCCTAAGTCGATGGCTGTCTCACTGACTGTGCCGAAGCACCCCCTTCCGCAAACCTAAACGTCTGAGCCCTAGGCTGCTGCGGAGCCTGTCGTCTCTGTACAGATGAAGCAACTGACTCTCCTGTCGCGCCCTGAACATTTTCTTCTCTGGGACAGGATCTGCGAAAGTACCCGAACTGACCACACCCAAAACAGATAGGTGGGTCTCTTGCCTGTGATTGGACGGGCGCTAAACTCTAAGCCTAGCCCTTATGCGGGCACGCTCTGAACTGAACGATGTCCCAGCTATCCACAGCGATAACAGATCAATTTTCTTTGCTCTAGCCTCCCTGTCGAGGCCACTATAAGTGTAGGTGCAGACGAGTGCTGCTGAGACGATCCGACAAAACGAGAACTAGGTCCAAACGACCTCTGGCGCTTGTTCCTATGCCCCTGGAACTTTGCATCTCCACTGTCCTACTGGCTCCCGCTCTCTCTAATCCTACGGCTATCTGCCAACGAGTTCTCAACCTAGATAGCAGCTTCCACCAGCTTGATGTACGCCTCCACATCCAGAGCTACAACTCTATCCTTAATAGTAGGTCGAAGTCCCCACTCAAACCTCCGAGTGCACAACTCCTCTATAGATACCATCTCTGGTGCGAACCGCCACTGATTCGCGAACTTGGCCTCATACTGGACCACAGACAAATGCCCCCGAACAAGGGAGAGGAACTCCTCTTGATAAGTATCCCTCGAAGATATCGGAAAATACTTCTCCAAGAAGACTCTCGTGAAAGCAACCCACGTTTCATCCACAGTGGTTTTGGCAAAATTCCACCACTCTCTAACATCTTTCCGCAGTTGGAACACTGCCAACTTTATGCGCAGAACATCCTCCTCGATATCCAAAGTATCAAAGATTGATGTGGTTACTTCCAACCACGCGGTAGCAACTTTGGGGTCCGACTCCCCAGAAAAGATCGGAGGATCCAACTGTCAAAACTCCCGCATAGCTATAGAAGCCATTGGCTCAGGAATCCGCACACTAGCCCTGGTAGCTTCAGCCATTGCTTGCATAGTGGCCAACATCTCTTGGACAACATCAGCGCCGCCAACATCAGTACCACCCACTTGTTCCTGTGGGGCAGGAAAGTTTCCATCTTCTGGAACCTGATCATAAGCACGACCTCGACCACGGCCTTGGTCACGACCCCGTCCCCGCACTCCCCGTGTGGACATAATTCTATAGGGAGCAATATAAACAGGATAAGCTTTCCTACAACATGCTACTACGTAACATAAACACATACTCATGCTACCACCTAGCCACTTAAGATCACATTAAACACATCTCACATACCGAGGAGAATCAACAAGACGAACTTGTCACTTTGGATAACTTATTCAGATTCCTTGTTAAAAAACACGTTGGCCAAATGCATTTCTAATTTGGCTTCTAAATTTGTTATTCCAAACGCCATAAGGTAAGACTCGTCAATCCTGAGGCTCAACCTCTATACCCACATATACACAACTATCATGCTCAGAATGCTATCAACATGTTATAAAATAACGTTTAAACACATGCAAGCAAGCATACACAATCAACCTCACCAAGTGATCAACCCTTTTTTCCATGGCTCTTAAGTATTCGAACCTAGAGCTCTGATACCAAGTTGTCACGCCCTAAAATCCGGAGTCACGTGAAAATCCACTAAAACATCCATTTTATATGAAAATATAGGTTTTCATACATTGAAATCCGCATGTTGAAACTAATAGAATACCCAACAAAGTGTATCTCTCATATATATATGACATACAGTTCCAACATGCATACAATATATCGCCTTACGGCGTACAAAACCTACCTTCAAGAACAGGCATACCAAAAAGAAAAACTATAAGAGTCTTCCGCCACCACGGGTACCACCAAAGCTACTCCTCATCCACAACGTCACCTAAAAATGGTTTTATAAAAAATTCTCACCCGTGAGCCGAAACCCAATAGAAACAGATGATAAGCGGTAAAGCAGGAATAATATGCAACCATATGAGTGGAAACTAAACTCAACCACAACCCAAAAAGGTTTTCCATCCAAAACCCTCAAGTTTTCCCGTTAGACTACAGAAGTCTCCCAAAACGGTTTTATTAACATAAAATCCTATTTTTATCCTTCATGCCATGTGATGCAAATATTGCAAATAACCAACCATAGCTAAGAAAAAACAGTAATCAAAAATATTATTCCTTCACGGAATGAATCATCGTGGAAAAGAAGAAGAATATGATCCTATGTACCGACTCCATCACTAGGGGATAGAGGTAACAACTATAGACTCCTGCCCATTACCTAGTCCTGAATCATTTAAGACCTGCTAGGTAATGACAAGTTCTATACGGAGCACCACGACGAACCACTTAATTTACGGGCGACAACCCGAGAGAACTAAACATCCAACCGTCTCAATTTACGGGGACTAACCCAAAGGACCTGAGTACCTATGCTGCGCACTCTTCCAGACTTACACCGAGGGCAACTCGTGCCAAATACACGTCATCCCGGTACATCTAGATAATCTTCTAAAAACTAAACGGTAGCATCAACTACAAAACTTTTTCACAAATATACATTATATATGTATATAGATCCATCCATCAACATGGAGATCAACAAAACATTTCAAAATGTTTTCTCCAAAAGTAGTTATACAACGCATGTATAAGAAAAAGATCCAATTCATGAAACCATGGAGAACAAACCAAAACATGTAAAAATATATTTTCATGCAAACGTTTTAGAAAGTGAGACTCAACCCCAAGGGTTAGCTCCAAACCTCCAATAAACACGTTTCTCCCAAAAAGTTTTCATAAAAACCTCTTTTGCAAACCATCCTTTACCCAAACAAACCACCCGAACCATCAAAACCAACACCAAGCACTCACACAAGGATTCAGTCGACTGGCCTAAGGCCCCAGTAGACTGAAAAACTCACTGGAAAAGAAGGGCCAAAACAGAAAGAATTTTAGTCGACTGACCCCCAGGTCCAGTCGACTGAACTCATGAGTTCAATCGACTGAACTCACCCATAAAACGTTTTTTAGCTACGAATTCACTGGTTTTTGCTTTCAAAACTCAAATCGAACCTCCGAACACCCATCAACACTCATCAAACACCCTCAAACATCAACACGCCCAAGCCTCGCACCACAACCTTGAAAAGAAACCCTCAAAACGCACTTTCATCCACCGAAAACGCCGAAGAACAGTTTTAAATCAAAAACAAGATCTAAAACATAAAATCACATTTCATGCATTTTTAAAAGGTGAAACAGTATAAGATTACATATAGTACTCTTATACAATAGTAGAATCTGAGATCCTATCTCGTTGGGCCAAAAACCTGACGCCTCGATCTACATATAAGTTCAAACTTCGTCGAAATCAAATTCTGTCTTGATGGATGCGTAGACCACAAAGCCAATAGCAAGGATCGGCTGCTGGTCCGTCAAAAACCAAGTCTCAGGCCCCTGAGAAGTTAGAGAGAAGGCAGAGAGTAAAAGGAGAAAACTTAGAAGTTAAGTTTTGAAAATATCTTTTGAAAATATCTATCTCCAGATATTTATAAGCCTCCAAAAATATTTTTTTTTTGAATTTTTGAAATTCGCACTATAACTCTCCGCGGCCCCAGGACCAACCCCGCATGCTTAAAATAACCAAAATATATATCAAAACTCATATAGACATATCAAAGCGAAAACGCTAATAAGGCATCAAAACACCTAACATGCATATATATAAAAAATCAAACAGTACAAGATCTCACAATTGAGAACTGGTGAGACGATGACGGCGACGACAATTGAGATTTGGTGAGGTGATGACGGTGACTGCAATTGAGATATGGCTCGACGACGATGGTAACGACGATTGAGATTTGGTGAGACGACGACAGCGACTGAGAGGTCGTGATGACCGAGAGATTGTGTTATGTGTTTTTCGTTTTCTTCAAAAAAAAATGGACTTAAAAATTCTAAAAACAACATTTAATAGTTTTCAAATTTTCTTATTTTGAAGCTCTTTTTTAACTCATCTTTCTAGAAACTATTTTGTAAAAATTGCTAACAAATGCTTTTTTATTATTTTGGGACAACAATTTTCTAAAAAGTGGAAAAAAAATATAACCAAACAGGCCCTAAGATTATAAAATTTGTAGTTATGAGTTTTTGAACGCTCAACATTGCTAGGGGCATTTGTATGCAATATCCTTTTCCAATTGGGCTAAAGGACCAAAGAAGGTAAAAGATTAAGTAATATTATTTTTGAATAAAACTTTTATAATGAGAAGTTTATAGTCCAGTCACACAAAAATTAATCTAATTAAAAATATTTAAGGTACCATGCATACATAAAAAATTATAATTTGATTATTATTTTTTTGTGATTTCTTTACGATGAATACGTCCAACAGTACTAATCACTTTGAGTATATCCAGTTTTCTTTGCCCCACTTATATTAAGAGTTCATTTGGCAACTTGGCTTTAAGTCGACTTTTTAACTTTAAGTTACTTTAAGTTAAAATGTTTAAAAAATCGTTTGGTTATAACAATAGTGAATTTTAGGCAACCAAAAAAAAACCAAATAAGATCAATGTGAAATTTCGTAATTGCCCTTCAACCCAAATGAGTTGGAGTATGATTGTTTGGTTAGAATTTGTGTAATTTTATATGTAGAAGGGTAAAATAAAAAATTGTTATAAGAAAATTAAAAATGCGTAAAAACAAAAAATCAAAAAATTGGCTTTAAGTTGGCTTAAAGCTAGCGGCTAAACGAAGGCTAAATAATTGTTGGGCCGGAACCTTGGGAGATTCCGCCAAATGTGGAATATCCTTTGGTCCACCTCAATGATGTTCAAACTTGAGATTTCTCAATAGAAAAGTTCAAGCTCTAGCTATCTGAGCTAGCCCAAATAATTATTTTTTTGTGATTTTAAATAAAAAAATAAAACTCATATTTAAAATGGAATCAAACTAACCCTAGCTAGTAAAATTCACAACATCCAAATCTATTGCCAACCTCAAATAGGATCAGGTCCTCCCCATTTCTAAATAAACGAAAATTTATTCATTTCTGTCTTATGTTGTTTTAGTAGACATTTTAGTGATATAAACCATTTACATTATAGGTTATACTGATAATATTATATATATATATATATATAAATTAAGATAGTTTTTGTAGGAACTACCCGTAATAATGAATTTGCAACACCGATAATTACATAGGCAGGAGACATTTACTGTAAAAAATAAATGACAAATATAATTTTAAAAATAAATTTTACATTTGTTTAAAATTTATATGATCCCATTTTCTAGTTATCCACTTTTTTATTAATTTATAATAAATTTAACATTGTAAACAATTCAAATCATCAAGATTTACTCACCACATAAACTAAAAAATAACAATGGCAATTTCTCCATTTTTTAGAAAGAGAAGAATTACGTACACCAAAATCAATGTATGTGACTACTTATTTTATTTATTATTACAATTATAACTTATTGATTTTATTTATTTACAATATATTTTTATTTTCATATATACATGCGAATTGACAATACATTGTACTGTGTGCAATGTATATAATTCTTCGCATTTACAGAATCTTGAGTCGTTGTACTCTTTTCCAAATAGATAACCAAACATTTACAAAAACAAAAAACCAAAAAAAATTGATCTTTTCAATGTGAAAGTCATGTTTGTTTGCAGGTTTGAGACTTGAGATTAAATTATTTTAAGTATAGTCCCATATGTAGCATTGTTTAGCAACCATTTGGAGAAGAGTTAATAAACTCCTCTCAACTAACTTAACACCCAACATGAGCAATTAACCAAATCCTATGGGAGGGGCGTGTTGGACAGTCTCGAGATTATTTTGACCATTTTTATACATAAAAAAATTTAATTTCACTAAAATTATGTCGATCCAAATAACGTATTATTTATTTTTAAGTTATTATACTCTCAACTAAACATCATTCGATACAAAAAATACTATACTAATAATCTAATTCATAGTTGGTGTTCTCAAAAAAAAAAATCATAGGTACTGGTGTATTTGGAATGGCTGAAACTAGTAGCTTATAGATTATAATTTGTAACAGAAATTGTGAGTGCTTGATAAAGATTGTAACTTGTAATTAAAATAGAAAAAAAAGTAATTATAACTTGTAGCATAAGTTATAGGTGTTTAAAAAAAATTATACTTTATAATTAAAATTAATAACAAAAAATTAAAAATCAATATGAGTAACTTGACCAAACACTCCCCGTAATATTCTAAGCACTAAAAATCCAAACTAATTATCATATAAAAATAGTACTTCAATCAATCAAAGGAGCTGAAGTCTCAAGATCAAGAACATTCCAGGCCAACTTCAATGGCACTACAACTAGGTGGAAATCAATGGATTCTGGTCCCTACCTGCAGCATTTGTCACTGTAACCCCAGCTTTAACAATCGCAGCCTGAGCAGCAGCAGCTTCTTGATCAATTTCTTCTCTATTTATGTCTTTGGATGCATCGTACGAAGCATGCAATCCCACAAACAGGTAGTAGGCAAGCAAAAACACACTCCAAACTGAGAATCTCACAAAAGACGCCCCGTCGATCGATCCCATTATGAAGACATTGATGGCGATGCTCGCCGACGGCAGCCATGGAACCAGCGGCGTCCCCCGCACTTTGGGTTTTCGAGCTTGCTTCACCGACAGTTGTAGCCCTAGCGTCGCTAAAAACCAGATCACAACCGTGACTATGTAGCCGTACCGCCCGTGCTCACTCACCGTCCGGTAAATCGACATTGCCATTGAGGCCAACAAGATCAGCGCTAGGAACCTGATGATCTTGTTCCGGTCAAAATCAGAGGTCTCGCCAAAAATGTAGTATCGCCTGACCAGGAGACCCATGACGACGAGCGAGAAGATGAAGAGAGTGAAAAAGGAGAGAAGGTTCGACAGAACGTTGAGGCTCGTGAAGAACACAATGATGGAGTTGGCGAC
This sequence comes from Heliamphora exappendiculata, assembly GCA_034768845.1. Taxonomy (NCBI): domain Eukaryota; kingdom Viridiplantae; phylum Streptophyta; class Magnoliopsida; order Ericales; family Sarraceniaceae; genus Heliamphora; species Heliamphora exappendiculata. The sequence continues at coordinate 8,107 of JAOTRH010116934.1, forward strand.
GGTTATGTTCACTATCGCGTTCACCAGAGTCTTGGTTTTCTCGTTGATCACCGCCAGAAACGGCGAAGCCATGTGTGTTCTCGCAATGTGAGTGAAGTGAAGAGATTGTAGATCTTCTTGAAAGAAGTATATTCTTCAATATTATATTCTTATTGAATTCGTACTTCAAAAATACAGAGACTTTATTCTATGTATATGCTAACACTAACCGACTACATTTAGTAACTAACTACCTGATACAACTTGACTAACTAACCATCTTCTATGTAACTGACGCTAGCTAAGCAGTCCAGCTAATTCCACCTAAGTAATTCCGCAGCCACTTGGTCTTGTAACGCTGTCATCCTACACCTGTTCTTCATCTCTATCAGTCCCCCGCAAGCTGATGGGAAGGGACATGACCAGAAGCTTGGACTGTAAACACAGAAAATGAGCTGGAGATAGAGGCTTTGTAAATATGTCAGCAACTTGATTACTAGTAGGAATATATTGAATATTAAGAAGCTTAACTACCACTTGTTCACGAACAAAATGATAGTCAACCTCTATATGCTTCGTGCGGGCATGGAATACAGGATTAGATGCCAAAGAAATTGCAGAAAAATTATCACACCAAAGCGTAGGAGGAGAACCAAGTGGAATGTGCAGATCTGTCAATAACATCCGCAACCAAGCCAATTCAGAAGTAGCCTGAGCAACAGCTCGATATTTAGCTTCGGTGGAGGATCGGGCTACTGTAGGTTGCTTCTTAGCTGACCAAGAAATGAGGTTTGGACCCAAAAAAATACAATAACCCGTTGTCGATCGTCTATCAGACAAACAACCGCCCAATCAGAGTCAGTAAAGCCATAAAGAGTAAACGAGCCTAATGAAAATTGCAGGCCAAGATGCAAAGTACCTTGTAAATATCTCAGGATGCGCTTGACTAAACAAAAATCACCAACAGAGGGAGCATGCATATGCTAACAAGCTTGATTCACAGCAAAAGAAAGATATGGACGAGTAATGGTCAAATACTGTAGGGCGCCAACAATATTGCGATAAAGTACTGACTGCGAGAAGGGTAACGAATTAATGTTAGAAGATGAAGACTTAACAGGAATTGGAGAAGGACTAGGTTTACAGTTTAGCATACCATCTTTGTGTTGAATTTCATAACCATATTTTTGTTGAGATAAGAAGAAACCTTGTGAATTGGACTCAATAGAGATACCAAGAAAGTAAGAGACAGATCCTAATTCCTTCATCGAAAAAGCAGAATGCATATGATGGATAAGATTTTGTATATGAGTAGGATTATTGCCAGTAATGAGGATATCCTCAACATACACAAGGAGAATGGTAATAGTAGTAGATGTTTTCTGAACAAAAAGAGAGTTGTCACAGTGACTTGAAGTAAAACCTACTGAAAGAAGATAAGAAGAAAATGTGGAATACCAAGCTCTTGGAGCTTGTTTGAGGCCATACAAACCCTTGTGAAGTTTGCACACAAAATTCGGTTTGCTACTATCAACAAATCCCTGTGGCTGAGTCAAGTAAACTTCCTTTTCAAGTTTCTCATGTAAGAAAGCATTGGAAATATCCAATGCTTTAATGGACCGGTTGAAATGTAATGCAAGGCACAACACAACCCTGATGTGGGTTGTTTGGCAACTTGACTAAAAGTATTTTGAAAGTCAATTCCTTCCTCTTGTAAGTAACCCTTGGCAACCAATCGCGCTTTATACTTAGCAATGGATCCATCTGAATTTCGTTTTACTTTGAAAATTCATTTACAACCAATAACATTCTTGTCAGGTGGTTTGGGAACTAAGGTCCAAGTATGTTGTTTGTGAAGAGCTTGGAATTCCTCATGCATTCCTGCATGCCAATGAGGAGCAGTGAGAGCTTGTTGCACAGTTGTAGGCTCAGTAGTTGTCAAGTCTGGATGAGCTAGAGCAGAGAGACACAGTAGTTTCTTAGGCTTTGAAATACCAAGTTTGGACCTAGTGACCATTGAATGAGAATTAGTAAGATGGACTGGCTGAGAAGTTGTAGTATCAGCTAAGGCTAAAGAAGTTGGAACAATATTAGAAGAAGCTGTAATAGGAGGAGAAGAATTAGTAGGAAAGGTTGATGTATTTGCTGGTGAAAAAGAAGGAATTGGAGAAATATCATATGGTGACTCAAAACTAGAAGGAGAACTAGATAATGGTGAAGTACTTGGAAATAACTGGGAAGAAAGAGAAAAACAATTAGAAGCAGTCGTAGATGGAGAAGATGACTGACCTGCTGAGCTCGAGAGCGAACTGGAAGAAGGCCAGAATAAACATTGAAGTTGAGTAAGTGTGGGTGCAGGACAATTGGGAGAGGGCATAATGGAATCCAACAAACAAGGAAAACAAGTCTCATCAAATAAAACATGTCTGGAAATGTAAATCTGTCCAGTCACGGGATCAAAACATCTATAGCCTTTGATTGTGGGATGTTAACCAATGAAGATATAAGGAATGGATCTGGGTTGGAGCTTATGTGCTGCATAAGGTCGAAGCCAGGGAAAGCAACGACAACCAAAGGCTTTCAAAAATTGAATGTCTCGTGGTTTATGAAATAGAGTTTCAAAAGGTGATAAATGATGAAGTTTAGCACTGGGAAGTCTGTTGATAAGGAAGGTGGCTGTAGAAATAGCATCAAACCAAAACTTAAGCGGCAATTTGGATTGATGTAAAAGAGAGATAGCTGTCTCAACAACATGACGATGTTTCCTTTCAGAAACACTATTTTGAGATGGGGGTATGAGGGCATGTTTGTTGATGAATTATTCCTTGTTGAATAAGAAAACTTTTGAGTCGATGACTAGTAAACTCACCTCCCCCATCAGTTCGAAATACTTTAAGAGTAGTATCAAATTGTTTTTCAACAAAGAATTTGAATTCAAAAAATTTATCATAAACCTCACTTTTGTAATGTAAAGAAAAAATCCAAGTGAATTTGCTAAACTCATCAACAAAAAGAATATAGTAACGAAATTCAGCATCAGCATGGGAGAAAGGTCCCTAAACACCACAATGAATTAAAGCAAGAAGCTTGTTTACAGTAGCAATCGATAGAGTCAAATGAAGTATGTGACACTTAGCAACTGAACAATCTTCACATAGAGAGTTGCTTTTATTAACACAAACAGGTAAATGAAATTGTTGAGCAATTGTCTTGAACTTGGAGAAGGAAGGATGTCCAAATCTTTTATGCCAAAGGGAATCAAACACATGAGCAACTAACGCAAAGTTTGCCGTCTTAGAAGGTGGACAAATATGCAGCTGATATAGACCTTGAGAGGTGCTGCCTTTACCCAAAATCTTTTGTGGTTTTATCCTAAATAGTCACAGAATTTGAGTCAAATGTAACAGTGCAATTGTTATCATTTGTCAATTGATATAATGAGATAAGATTTGAGTGGATATGAGAAACATGTCAAACATTATTTAATTTGAAGGAGTAATTGGGAGTGGGTAGAATACCATGTCCTGAGTTTTGAATGGGAAGAGTGTTGCCATTTCCCACTACTATCTGATCTAAACCATGAAATGGTTAATGAAAATGTAGATTGTTTAAGTCGTTTGTGATATGAGTAGATGCTGCAGAATCTACATACCAATTCTCAGGTGGTGAGGAAGAAGCAGCAGTAAAATAAACCTTTTTATATGCAGAATTTGATGAATTTGAACTCTGGGGCTGATAATTTGCATCAAGTCTATGCCAACATTCGAATGCAGAGTAATTTGGTTTACCACAGATTTGACAAATTAGTGGGGATGCAATAGGCATGCTCTTTGAGTTTGAAGTAGTAGCTCCAAGTCCATACCTAAAACCAGTGTTATAATTTAAACCAAATCTTCCTCCTCCTCTTCTTGAGTAGTTTCTTCCTCCTCGAAAATTTCCTCAATTTCCATTATTATACTGATTTCCTCTTCCTCCTCTATTATAAAACCCATAGGATCGATTAGAGCTTTGTGCATTAGCAGAAGACAAATTTTCAGCAGATCTAGTGCTGGTAGCAAAAGACCATTGGAACCTCTGTGGTTTTGGTTTTCTTTTTCTCAACATGAATAGCTTCTGCACATAGCAGTGCTGACAATTCTTGCATAGAAATTTGATATGATCTTTTTCGGATTATAGTTTTAAAAGCATCATACTCATCTAGTAATCCATTGAGAGTCAAGAGTATCAAATCTTCGTCATCAACATGAGTAGATACTAAAGACAACTGATATGTAATTTCCTTAATTTGCGCCAGATACTCTTCCATTGTATGTCCTTTCTTTGAAATAGATCGTAGTTTAATCTTGAGTTGCTGAATGTGTGACCGAGAAAGCGAAGTAAACTTTTTTGCGAGTGTGTTCCAAACATCTTGACTTTGATTACAATGTAAAATTACAGTATAAATCGAAGGACTCAAAGTGGTGGTGATGCAATTTAGAATATGTGCAACAAGTAATTTCCATTTCTGAAATTCAGGATTTCGAACCTGTTTATTCTGTAGATCAAGAACAAATTCCTGTGGAGGTGGAGTTGATCCATTGATAATTCCTGTGGAGGTGGAGTTGATCCATTGATATGACCAATAAATCCAGTGGCTCAAAGAAGATTTTGGATCTGATTCTTCCAAATTATGTAATTAGAATCATCTAGCTTCTTAGTTACTAGAGAGTTGAGATGAAAAAGAAAGATCGACAATGATGAACTTTCTGTATTTACTTCAGACGCAGTAGTGCCAGTAATGGAGGAACCTGGTTCTGTCATTAATGGATTGAAGTAAGAGTCTCGTATGAGTGAAGAGCTCTGATACCATGAAGAGATTGTAGATCTTCTTGAAAGAAGTATATTCTTCAATATTATTTACTTATTGAATTAGTACTTCAAAAATACAGAGACTTCATTCTATATATATACAAACATTAACCGACTATATTTAGTAACTAACTACGTGATACAATTTGAGTAATTAATCATCTGCTATGTAACTAATGCTAGCTAAGTAGTCCAGCTAATTCCAGCTAAGCAATTTTGCAGCCACTTGAACGCTGTCATCCTGCACCTTATCTTCATCTCTATCATGAAGTACCGGGCCGGCCGAGAAGGTTCGCTAGCAAAACCGTGGTCATCCCCTTCAATGCCCCCAGGGCGACGATAAACTTCGCCCAATTCATACCGACGGCCTGAAATGCAAGCGTGAACGGAGCGTCGCTGTCGATCTGGGAGTAAGGCTGCATTAGGCACAGGACCGTCGCCAGAAGACAATAACTCACGATGATTGTCACCATAGATCTGATGAGTTCGATCGGGTTGTCTCGGCCGGGATTCTTGATCTCCTCCCCCAACGTCGCGACTTCATCAAACCCTACATACCGAAGAACAGCATCGCAGAGGCTTTCAGGATCCCGCGGATCCCAAACGGCGCGAAATCCGAGTAGTTTGTAGGATTGGCTTTCGTTAGTCCGGCAATGAGGATGAACAAGATGGCGGCGATGTGAATAATTGTTGCGATGGTGTTGAACCGGGAGGACGCCTTCGTGCTCATCGACGCGCCGATGCAAATGACGATGGAGACGACGATGGCGATGGGGTCAAAATGCCTGCAATCTTCGCCCATTGAATGACCGGCGTTTATTCGGAAATCGTCGGGTTTGTGGTTGCATAGCGTTGCGAAGTACGAAGTCCAGGACCTGGCGACGCTAGCTCCGGCGACGATGTACTCGAAGAGGATGTTTCCGGCGGCAATGAAAGCGACAAAGTCGCCGAGCTCCACCCTCAGGTAGGCAAAAGAGCCTCCAGCCACCGGTAACTCGACGGAGAATTCTGTGTAGCACAAAACAGAGAGCAAAGCGGAGACGCCGGAGATGAGGTAGGAGAGGATGACGGCCGGTCCGGCCGTGTTTCTGGCGGCTTCGCCGGTGAGGACGAACACTATGGCACCCATTACAGCGCCGATTCCGAACCAGATGAGGTCCCACCAATTCAGAGTCTTCTTCATCTCGTGGTGGTTCCGGGCGCGCATTTCGTGGAGCTCCAGGCGATACCAGGGAGCGCGCGAGGAGACGATCTTTCAATCGGGACTTCGTGTTTCGGAGTGCATCGGCGTATGTTTTCCAGCTCTGGAATGACTCCTCCGGTAAGAAACTGGCCTTGCTGCAGCCATTACAGCCTCTTTTCTTGACCACTTTGCCGCCAGTTTCCATGGTAGCCACCATTGCTGTCCTGCAAAGACTCCACCAAAACAAACAATAGTTAAGGTAAACAACAATTCATGGTTCAATTATTGATTATTACTTATTTGATTTTATTTATTTTGTTTTTAGTAAATTTTTTTATTATTTAGTTAAATTATTATTTTTATCGACTCTTCTCATCGAGATAAGCTAGTGAATTAAAATTTTTTGATCAAAATAAAAAAAAAAAAGTGCAACAAAAATAAAAATACACCAATAAGTCAAATTTTATGTTGTTTATTTTTGTCATTAGTAAACTTTTTTCTTCTTTTGATAAAAAAAAATTAACTTTTTAAATTACTCTAATTGAGACAATTCAAAAAAAAATATAAAAGAATTTAGTCTAAAAATAAATAATCAAAAAAATTTTAAAAAGACAAAATTGAGCAAGATTCTCAAAATTTAGCCCAAATAAGATCACGATTAGGCATAACGTAATTTGGTATCATATGTATAGTATTTAAAAATAAATAATAAATCATAAAAAAATATAAATATTATACATAAAATATCAAATCATATGATACTCAGTTGCGATTTTCATAGGTCAATATGATAACTCTTCCTAGTTTGCATTTTCTGAAAGGAAAAAGTTTTTTTTACAAAAATTTTTTTGTAAAAGAAAAAAGGTTCTTTAATTAAAAGATTTTATAA
>JAOTRH010116945.1:0-15005 GCA_034768845.1 Heliamphora exappendiculata
ATAAAGGCTTAAACATCCATCCATTCCATGACAAATTGAAATTAACTTTATTAACAAATTCATCATTACAACTTGCCCAATAGACCACAAGCATCCTCGCATGCATGCACAATATGAATCTATGGTTCTAAGGCCTCACGACGTGGTATTCTAACCCTCAATTACAATGTTCCAAACATTCAAAATAAGTTATTACATCTTTACAATTCCATTCCTCAGCATCGATTACCCAAAGGAAAATACGATGCTACATACGATACCAAGGGTCCAGCGACCGTCACCTCAGCTCGGAGCTTTCTTCCTGCTTTCACCTGAAATGTTGTTAAACAAAATGAGCTAAAGCCATAGGAACAAGACAAATCTCAAATACATGCATGATATATGAGGATAGTTATGCAAGGCACACGCATAAGTTTAATCAAAACGTATTGTTTGTTTCCAAATAAGTTCTCAAATTCCCAACGCATAACCGAGTTTTTACATAGAAAAGATTATTGCCCATACTTCTTGATTTTCATAAAAATCATTCAATTTACATTTCCGTCTTCACTTAACCAAGCACGTTTTACCCTTTTTAGTTAACCCAACCCATTTTCACATTTCACAACATTCTCTATTTCTCCAATCAAGATATTGCTCGCCCCATTTCTTTTGTCATCACACATTAACCCAACATGCTTTACCAACCCGATTATCTATAACGCACACACACCAACACACGCCAACACACACACACACCTTGTTAGCACTTTCCACATTTTACCAACTCGTGGTTCAAAACAAAGGCACCGGCATCGGACGAGCGTACAGACCCTCATAACGTTACACTCAACCCGGCCACATAGGCCCCATGAAGTAGCAGAATGTGCTATACCTCGACACAACTCGTCCTTTCCCGGTTCACTAGCCGGCGGGCAGAGAATCCAATATGCGCAGTTTTTCGATCTTTCACTGAAGAGCAACTCGTGCCCAACCTTAAACGATCCCTTAGATCCACAAACCGGTCCTTTTTCAATATATCATAAAACAGCACATACATGTGAGTCCAACCCAAATGGTTCCTCTCACCAAACCCATATCGCATACATACGCAAGTCCAACCCTAAAGGTTTCTCTCGCCAATCCCACATCATTACATGTTTCCGTTATTCATAATTTCATTACTTTAGGGCTCAAACCCAAGTTAACCATTCACATAAATTGCAAATTCACAAGATCATTGGTTTTATTCAATAAAATTCACAATTTGTGCTTGACACCAATGCGTTCCACGTAGATTTATAATAAAAAAAATTGCAATAGGTTATGATAATTCCCAATTTAACAAACAATTCTATTAATTTCATCATACCAGTTCTTCAAACCCAAAGCCCCCCAATTTTTATAACATTAGCTCAAATCCCAAACCCTAATTTATCATTTCTCAATCCAACCTCAATTAATAATATTATCAAGATAGGTACAAACTTGAAATCACAACACATATCACAAAAATATTCCAAGAGAATCTTAGATCCTACCTTGGGGATGCTAGATCCACAACAGAAAGCCTCAAACGAGCTCCATCCACGAGAATCTCCAACCGCACGGTGAGAAAAACACCTCAAATGCCAAGATCGGACCTCCAACAATTGAGCCACCAAGCGAAAGCCAAGAAAACTCACTATGAGGAGCCAAGCAAGCCTCCAATAACTCTCATACCTAAGCCCTAGCTCTTACCCACACTCTAGAGAGAGATATGTGAAAAGAATGAAAGAAAAAGGCCCCACCGCTCGAGTGGTCCCACTCCAAAAACCTTTCTGCCACCTGTCTGCTCGAGCGGGCTCCCCACCGCTCGAGCAGTCAACACAGATTGTGAAACTGAATAGAAGCTGCCAAAATTGAACCCAAGCATAAGCCAAATGCCCTACAATGATGTTCTCATACACTATACGATCCATGACCCTCACCATTCATCATTACATGATTAAGATTTTAAATTCTCCCTCCAAATTAACACTTTTCTCAAATTCACCAGAGGTCTCAAAACAATATTTTAATTAAATCCTTAAAATAAAAAGGGGCCAAGTCGCTACACAAACGAACTAATTTGCTCTCTTCATTGCCTTGAAAATGGATAGCACTGATCAGTTGCTCAACTAATGAACCGGTTAAGTGCTGTAGCCATCCCAGTTAACTTCCAGACCTCTTTCAAATTCTATGGGCTCTTTAGGTTCTGAATAGCCAAGATTTGTTCAGGATTTATCTCTATTCCTCGGTGAGTCATTAAGAAGCCTAAGAAGTTCCCAAAGCTTACCCCAAATGCACACTTAGAAATGTTGAGCCTAAGTCTGTAAGCTTTGAGGATTTCAAAGGTCGTTCTTAGGTCGTCCAAGTGTATACTCGGGTGTTTGGTCTTTACCACCATGTCTTCAATGTAAACCTCCATAGTTTTACTTATCAAATCCCCAAACATCTTAGTAGCAAGCCTCTAGTATGTGACTCCTGTTTTTTAGTCCGAATAGCATTACCCAATAACAATATATGCCTCGAGGAGTGATGAAGGTTGTCTTCTCTATGTCCGGGGGTACATGGCTATATGGTGATATCTCCTATACACATACAGGAAACTCATTCTTTCATGCCTTGCTATTGAGTTGACGAGTTAATCTATTCGGCGTAAAGAAAAACAGTCTTTGGGGCAAGCTTTATTTAGGTCGGTGAAGTCAACACAAACTTGTCACTTTTTGTCCTTCTTCTTGACTATGACCGTATTGGCCAACCACATTGGTAGTGTATCTCTTTAATTGCCTTTGCTTCTTTTAGACGCTGAACTTCCTTAACTACTGCCATGGAATGTGTTAATTCTAGGCAACCCAAGAGGGGATAAATAGGATCTTAAAAAATAATAACAAAATTTAAAATCTTTTTGAAAATCTTTTAATATTGCAAACAATTATAGCAAAACAAGCAAGGATTAAAGCAAAGCAAATGTGAAAACGGCTAGGGATAGAGAGATAGAACTAGATACCAAGAATTTTATAGTGATTCGACTTCTTCCAAGCATACGTCGACTCCTCAAGTTACCCTTTGAGTATTTTTACTATAGAGAATGCTTCACGGGCGCATTTCAAGCCTTTACAACTTCAATACTTCGCTTGAGTAAATGACTATTTACGAGCGTATTCAAAAACCTATTTCAGTTTCAAGAAGATCCTATGAAAATACGCCCCTATTTTGTTCTAATCTCTCTTGGACTCTTCTTTGATGAGATTCACTCACTCACTCAAAGGATACATGGTGACTCACCCTTGAATACAATAAATAAGGAAATTAATGAGAAACACTCACTCTTTTTACAGAGATTGAATTACAGTAAATGAGAAGGTAAAGAGAGATGAGGAGCAAAAGCTAGAGCTTCAGCAATAAATGTGAGCTTGAGAAAAATGAAATTCATTCAAGCAATAGAACAGTAATTGTAGGTCTCTAGAGAGATTAAATGCTAAGAAGTTACTCTTTATATAAGCTCTTGTTGGAGGTAGGTAGGAGCAATAAATGCTAAACCTCCAACCATTGAGGTCTACCACGAATTTGAAATTTCGTCGCAAGTGTTGACACAACTACCTTTTGGTGTCGACACAACAAGTCTAGGGTAGGATCTTTTAAGTGGTTGGGTCGACACATTTCTTCTAAGGGGTTGGCATAATTTCTGCAAGTTTTCTCACCAACACAACGGTGTTGGCACATGTAGATCTGGTGTCGACTCATTTGAACTTCAGAATCCGAGAGGAGGCACTTTGTGTCGATTCAAGTCTTCTTTAGTGTCGACACTTAATTCTGCAAGAACCCTCGGTATATTTGTGTCGACACTTTTTCAGACATTGGTATTGACACCAAAATTCTTTAGGCGGGCTCAAAATTTTTGTGTCGACTCATCTTCTATTTTGTGTCGACACCCAAAATCTGAAGGTGGCCTCAGTTCTTTTGTGTTGACACATTTTCCATTTGTGTCGACTCAAATGACCGGATAGCAAAATTCTTTAAGTAGGCTCGGTTCTTTTGTGTGGACACATTTTTCTAAGAGTTTTAGCTCTTTTGTATTGACACAAAACTTATTTGTGTTGACACTAACTTTTGATGCCTAAAAGCAACTTCATAAAACTGTTAGGGTATCAAACCATTTGTTCAAAGGCGTTGACAAACTTGATATTCTTCAAGTATGCTTTGCCTTAAAAGTGTTTGACTTAAATTTTAATTAGGTTTAACACAAAATATTCTCTTTCAAGAATATGTAAGTGTTTTAATTCTTTTGAGAATTGAGTCATACCTTTTGGCTGAAAGTGTTAACTCAAATGTCCAAACTGTGTTAACACTTTCATTTTGAAAACATAAAATATTATTCTTTTAAGTCCATTTATTCTTATAAAATAAAATATGAAAATCATTGAAGTCAAAATAAAAAAGCCCTTAGGCTAATAGAATGGTTGCAGGGCAGACTTCCTTGGCTTTTGTATTATTAACTTCTTCAGGGTATCAACATTTAGTTGGTGACTAATCACTTCAGGGTCTATCCCTGGCATCTCATAGGGTGTCCACGCAAAGGCCTCCCTATTGTCTTTTAAGAACTTCATCAGGTCGGGCTCCTCTTGTTCGGGCATGCTCGTCTCGAGTAAGAAATACCGATCTGGATCTTCTGGGGAGATGCTGATTTTCTTCAAATCTTCAACCACCTTCTCTTCGGCTGTTGCAAGCCCAGCCTTTACTCACACAGTTATTCTTCCTATTGGCCACATAAGGTCTGTGTCGATGCTGATCAATAGAGTCATGCACCTCTTGAGTGATGAGTCCTTTAGCCCCAACTTCTGGAAGAGACTGTAATACATGATATCAACTGAACTCCCCTGGTCCACCAATATTCTCATTACGTCATAGTTGGCAATGCGTAAAGTCAGTACTAGAGCATCATTGTGATGGTGCTGTACTCATATGAGGTCATCTTCTGAGAAGTTAACCCTTTGTATCTTGTTCTGGCTGGAGTTTTTCTTTATCCTTCAGCGTTTTCCCTCATCCACTTTCATTGTGTGAACTAGGGTTCTAGCTTGATGCCGAATAACAGCTCGGGTGACTGGCTAAGTAGTGCCATAAATCATTTATACCACCCTGGGAGGAGCATCTCTTTGCCTGGGCCTTTGGTCTTGCACCTATGTTCTTTCTTCCTGAGCGGTCTTCTTGGTGTCAATGAACTCCAAGAGGTGCCTTACTCGAACCAGATCTTCTAGGTGTTTTTTGAATGTTCGACATTCCCCAATCAAATGACAAGGATCTCGATGGTAGTAACACTTTCTCTTTGGATCTCGTCTATTTGGATCACCGATCAACTTAAACGGCCATTGAAAATAGAGCTTGTCTTTTATCTAGTCTAGGACTTTGTGTAGAGGTTCTTTGAACACTGTTTGCAGGGCTTGATAAGCTGTTGACTCCGTTTTCTCCTAAGACTCTTTCTTGGATTTCTGGTCTTTCCATCCTTTATCCTTCTTCTCTGGCCACTTGACTAAGACCATACTTTGTTCGGCCTGGCTTATATCTTCCTCAACTTTAGCATACTACTCTATTTTTATCATTAGCTCGGACATGGTAGTTACGACCTTTTTGGTGAGGGATTGTCTTAGTTGGCTCTATGGTGGTAGTCCTAGCTTGAAAGAGGCTATAGCAAATTGCTCACTACAATCTTCTATCTCGTTGTATGCTTCCCAATAACGCCGAGCATATTCCCATATAGTTTTCCCTTTATTCTTTTGAAGAGAGAGCAGTGTGTCAAAGCTTTTCGGCTGTCTACTGTTGGTAATGAACCGAGCTGTAAAGGACTCAACTAGCTGTTGCCAATTGACTACTGATCGGGGTGCCAATTTATGAAACCAGCTGAGAGCTATTTTTCCCAAACTAGATGGAAACATGTGACAGGGGAGAGCATCATTCCAACTTCAGAGAGCCATCTCATGTCTATATTGGCGAATATGGTTTACTGGATCTATCTTACCATAATACATCTCAAACTTTGGTGGGGAGAACTTGCACGGTGGATCTGCATTCTCAATAACTTCGGTTAGAGGTGACACTAAGATCTGCTTAAGGGCCTTTCTCATCACATCTTGTGTTGTTCAGCCAGCGCCATGCTGCATTCTAGAATCTATTCTTCTTTCCAACCACAATCAGAGGTCTTGGTTCTAGTCTAGTTCGGCCCGAACTACCCTTTGGGGGTTTTTCCGAGTAGACTCGGCCCTAATGGTATCAGTTCGCATAGAGCTTCTTAGGCTCTCCTCAGGTGCCTTGCGCCTCCGTCTTTGAGGATAAATTAGGCTATAAGACTATGTGATTTGTTTAGTTTCTTCTGATTCGGTGCTCTCTCTTTACCTTGTGCGTGGATCCCTATGGGTTTCTTACCTTTGGATCTCTTTCCTTAGTTCCTCGATTTCTCTATCGCGCTGTTCCATTCTCTCCTCAAGATTATTGATGATTCTGTCTCGCCTTACTAACCTCTCCTCTAATCTCCCACTTTCTCTTAAAGATGGAAGAGAGGGTCGTTCTCCTCTAGAGTTTGTGGTAGAATAACGTAATTGCCTCCCATTGTGTGAGGCATTGTCCCTACGCCTTCGAATCTCTAAAGAGATCCTAGGGGCCTTTGGTCGTTCTGGAATGATTGGTATTGATCTCTGAGGGATTCCTTCTCACCCTCTTACGTGGCTTTTGGTGAATCCAGTAGGAGTCCAGCTCATGATTCTATTGGTTCAAGATCGTTGTTTTCCACAGACGGCGACAAATTATGCGCGTTGCAAACTAGACGGCATAATCAGAACCAATTGGATTGGTTCAAAAATGATAATCCCGAACGAAATCACGAACCGAACTCCTCGTTGATGAACTCCCTAGATGCTACTCGTGGTGTTGCCAAACTCTTGCAAGACGAAGAACACTATTAGTGCTTTTCGGCCTAATTTGACCGGAAAGCACTTTGATGTTTAAGTTAGATTTCTCTCTGAAAGACTTCTAATTAAACACTTGAGTTGAAATTGCGTACCGGGGGTTATGGAGTACTTTCTTTTATATAGGAACTAAAACCAGGGAGGCTGAGTCCTCTTGGGACTTTGCCTCTTATCTTTTACCAGAGATTATGACATATCTTTGAGCATTTCTAATTGATCTAGGACGCTTTTACTCTATTAGTTCTAGGCAACTCAATAGGGGGATGAATTGGGTCATAAAAATTAATAAAAAAATTTAAAATCTTTTTAAAAATCTTTTAATATTGCAAATAATTATAGCAAAACAAGTAAGGATTAAAGCAAAAAAAATATGAAAATGGTCAGGGATAGAGAGATAAAATGAGACACTAATAATTTTATAGTGGTTTAGCTTCTTCCAAATCTACGTCCACTCCTCAAGTTACCCCTTGAGTATTTTCACTAAAGAGAATGCTTCACGGGCACATTTTAAGCCTTTACAACTTCAAGACTTCGCTTGAGTCAACGAATGTTTATGGGCACATTCCAAAGCCTACTTCAGTTTCAAGAAGATCCTATGAAAACATGCCCATATTTTTTTTTAATCTCTCTTGAACTCTTTTTTGGTGAGATTCACTCACTCACTCAAATGATACAGGGTAGCTCACTCTTGAATACAACAAATGAGAGAATTAATGAGAAACACTCACTCTTTTTATAGAAATTAAATAACAATAAATGAGAAGGTAAAGAGAGATGAGGAATAAGAGCTGGAGCTTTAGTAACAAATGTCAACTTGAGAGTAATGAAATTGATTCAAGTAATAGAACAGTGATTGTAGGTCTTCAGAGAGATTAAATGCTGAGAAAGTTACTCCTTATATAAGTTCGTGTGCATTCATGACCGTTGGAGGTAGGTAGGAGCAATAAATGTCAGAAATCCAACTGTTGAGGTCTGTCGCGAATTTGAAATTCAGTCCCAGGTGTCGACACAACAAGTCTAGGGCAGGATCCTTTAGGTGGTTGGGTCGACACATTTCTTTTGAGGGGTCGACACAATTTCTGTAAGCTTTCTCACTAACATAATGATGTCGACACATTTGAATATGATGTCGACTTATTTGAACTTCAAAATCCGGGAGGAGGCACTTTGTGTCGACTCAAGTTTTCTTTGGTGTCGACACTTAATTCTGCAAGAACCCTCAGTATATTTGTGTCGACACTTTTGGACTTTGGTGTCGACACCAAAATTCTTCAGGCGGGCTCGGGACTTTTGTGTCGACTCATCTTCTATTTTGTGTCGACACCCAAAATCTGCAGGTGGTCTCGGTTCTTTTGTGTCAACACATTTTTCATTTATGTATACTCAAATGACCGGATACCAAAAGTGAGTAACCACTTTTATGTCGACACAAAATCAGTTTGTGTCAACTCATTTTGAGTCTTGAGAGCTTCGGCTCTTTTGTGTTGACACAAAACTTATTTGTGTCGATACTAACTTTTGATATCTGAAAGCAACTTCATAAAACTGTTAGGGTGTCAAACTATTTATTCAAAGGTGTTGACACACTCGACGTGCTTCAAGTATACTTTACCTTAAAAGTATTTGACTTAAATTTCAATTGGGTTTAACACAAAATATTCTCCTTCAAGTATTTGTAAGTGTTTTAATCATTTTGAGAATTGAGTTGATTTTTTTGGCTAAAGGTGTCAACTCAAATGTCCAAACTGTGTTACCACTTTCATTTTAAAAATATAAAATATTATTCTTTTAAATTCATTTATTCTTAGAAAATAAAATATGAAAATCATCAAAATCAAAATAAAAAAGCCCTTGGGCTAACAATCTCCCGTTTTTTGATGATTACAGCAATTTCAACATTTTCTAAAAAATATTTAATGATATTTTTCAACAAGAGTTCTCCCTCTTATCAATATGCCTTCAACATAAAAAGCAAATGTAAAAGCTAGGCATTCAAACAACTTTGTAGTGATTCAAATTGAAGATGATTTGTACCAATAATTCAGAAATATTTTGAATTTATCAGAAATTGTGCAACTCAACAAATATGTGCAAAGTAATTTTAAATAATCAACTATCAATCATAGTCATATGAACAAGATATACACATATATAAATATGAACAAGATTAGGTATTGCACAAATACATAGATATAAGCATTCATCCAAAACATTTAAACATTCATTCATAAGCAAAAAATATAAACCATCATTCACACACATTCGTCCAAACCACATGAAAACACGGGAAATGTATGTTAATTATTAAATCTTCTTCTTCAGAAAAAGAACTTAAAGAAATGTTTGGTAATGTTTTCTATCTCCCCTTCACTCTCTTTCTCCCTTTTTGTAAACATCAAAAAAAATTATTGGTCGTCCATGAATTTCTTGAAAATTTTCTTCTCTTCAGCTCTTTGTTTGCTAACTGTGGCTCGTTTTTTGGAAGCTCTAGTCCGTTCATCCTTGGCTTCAGCAGCTGCCATGGCTTCATATCTGGCAGCCAATGTTAGATCTGCTTCATGCTTGAAACGAGCTCCTTTTTCTTCCTTAGTTTCCTTTGGCTTAAACTGTGTAGCCCAGGCCAATTTGATCAATTGTAGATGCTCTTCAACTTTGTGGGAATTTGCTTGGATAGCCATTACCACGCCTTCATCATATTCTTTTTTGATTTGCCTAAGAATAGCATTGTTCGCATTAACAATGGAGACAATGCTGTCATCTATTGTACGACACAATGATCTCCTTGCATCAATGGCTCTTTCAACCTCTTTGTGTAGAGTGCGGTTGGAATAGTCAATGTGCTTGACTTTATCAGATAGGTCAGAAATGGAGTGATTAAGATCAAAGAAATCTTGGTCAACCTTTTCTTGAAAGGAAGACAGAAAAGATGATAGAGTCTGAATCAAGGAAACCACTTCTGTCAAATCAACAGAAATTGGAGCAAAGGAAGAGACAAAGGGGGCATAAGCAAATGTGGGAGGAGGAGGATTATGAGAGGGACCAGGAGTGCTAAAGGGGGCAAAAAAATTAGATCAAGCAGGAGGAGAGTCAAGATCTACAGGAATAAGAGAAATATCTCGAGGTGGAAGAGGAGCAGGGGTTCTGACAGATGAAGGGGTACCACGACGAGATGTAGTACAGACACCATCAACATTTTCAATTTGCATATGTTTAAGTGTGGAACTTCCATACAAGTTATGTTTCGAAAAAGGTACCATCTTCTCGGCTGATAAGTCTACGTTAAAATGGCGAAAGACTTTGGTCAGGTACATGGCATGAGGTATGGTGGAATTTGATTTGCTGTGAGAGTGCAACATGTGAGAAATAAATAACAAGTCCAGGTTTAGGTTTTACTGTTCAAGAATACACCATATGATAAAAATGTGCATGTATGTGGCATCCCCAAATTTCTCCATTTGTGGTAGGAAAATATGGTTCATCATGTGATGCAATAAGCGCATCTCAAACTTAAGTGAATTAGCCTCTAGGGGCTTGGTAGGGTCAATGTCATCATTCTCAAAAATACTTTTCATAGACTAGAAAAAAGAAAAAACTTCAAGATCAATGGGCTTTTTGTTAAAGGGAACACAAATATCGCCTTCAGAAATACAGAGAATCTCATTGAGAGATGAAAGAGTTAAGTGAATGTCTACACTATTTACGCATGTTGTAATGCTGGTGGATGGAACCGGTGAAATGTGAAAGTGTGCATCACAAGAGTTGCTTAAGGGGATTTGCAGAATTGTAGGAGTCTTTCTATGAGACCCTGACCCGCTTTCTTTTTTGGCGTTTTTTGACGCGCGTTACGTGTTTTCATTTGAGCATATTTTTATTACTTTCGATGCATTATCGGGCTTAGATATGCATGCGGGGTAGGTTCCAAGGGTCGTGGGTCGTTGTGGTGCGAATTTTAAAAAATTTCAAAAAAAGATATTTTTTAGGCTTATAAATATCTGGAGTTAGAAATTTTCATAAAGATATTTTTCCAAAACTTCTCCAACAAGCTTCCTATTTTCTCTCTGCCTTCTCTCTAAGTTCTCGGGGGCCCAGGGCTTAGTTTCTGACGATCCAGCAGCGGATCCTTGCCTTTGGCACGGTGGGCTACGTGTTCATTCGAACAAAATTCCATTTTGACAAAGCTTGATTTTGCACGTGAATCGAGATGTCAAGTTTTGAACTCATCAAGGTAGGATTCTAGACATGTATATTTTATAAGGGTGCTACGTGTAATCAGGTGTATTTTAACCGGTCAGATTGTTGTATATCTGATTTTCTATAAACGTTAGTTTTTGGGTTTAAAACCTATTTTTCGTCGATTTCGTGGATGGAATCGAGTGTCGGGGGTTTCCTTAGAGGTCTTGGTGCTAGGCCCAAGCATGTGTATGTTTGAGAATGTTGGATTGGAGTTTGGAGGCTTCGATTTGAGGTTTAGAGGGTTGAACCCGTAACAAAAAATGGTTTCTAGGTGAGCTCAGTTGACTGAACTCGTAGGCTCAGTCGACTGGACCATGATTTTTGGGTTCGGTCGACTAAACCGAGGGATTCGGTCGACTAAACCATGCATTGAAGCATTTTTGTGGTTTTTCAGTGTGTTGTTCGGTCGATCGAACAGTGGGGTTCGATCGACTAAACCTGGGCATTTTTGTGTTCGTTGTTTTGGTGTCCGATTGGCGTCTTATGGTATTCAATTGATTAATTTATGGGAATTAGTTGATTCAAATACCTGTGGATTCCTTTTGGGGTTCGGTTGATCGTGTGGTGGTTTGGGGGTCGTCTTGTGGCCTTGGGTGTACCGTTTAGATGCCATCCTTGGGTTGACGCGCTTGGTTAGAATTTGGGAAATGTGGCATGGTTATGTGCGTGTTGATTATGTTTGGGACGTGTAGGTCCGTGATTCGATTTTAAGGTTGGGTTCTGGTAAGAATCGATTTGAGGGAGGTTCAGGTGTTGATCTTCGGGTTAGGTGTTGGTTGTCCCGGTGGGTGGACGGATCCCGATTTGTGGATGGGTTGTTTAGGTAAACGAATGTCCGATTTTGTGGCAGGAGATGTCACTGTTTGAGGTTATATAGCTATGTGCGCTTATAGCTGGTCTTATGCATTTATAATTGTGGTTTATTATGAATGGCATATGTAAGTGAATTACATGGTTTTGGTATCGTTACGTGTGCCATTGTTGCATGCTTTAAAACTCAGGAGTTTTGCAGGCGTGGTTATGTGGAATATACGTAATGAATGCATATGGTATATGTTGCATGGGTTGCAGGTATTATGTGAGTCGCGTGTGTAGCATGTGGCGTGGTTCGTGAAACGTAGTGACATTATGTAGCTTTATGCATTTAAATCCTGATTAGGTTATGCACAGGTATGTTCGGTGTCATCCCGTAGTTTTTGGTGTTATCGCTTGATGTTCAATTTTATCCTGTAATATGCGGTGTAATCCCGTGGTATGTAGTGTTATCCCGTGGTATGCGGTCTTATCCTGTGGCATGCGATTTTATCCCGTGGTATAATCCGTAGTCGGCTGTTCCATCCTGTGGCTTACGGTAAAGTATGCGGTTTTATCCCGTGGTTTGGTTTGCAGTTTTAACCCGTGGTTTGGTCTATAATTTTACCTCATAGTATACGGTTTTATCCCGGGAATGTATGTTTATGTATAGATCTTTGTCTTAGTGTTAGGACTGTAGTTGCGACCTATGAGGGCCGATTGTTAGATCTGTGGTTGCGGCGTGTGAGGGCCGATTGTATGTATCATGGATTGCATGTATTGCATTATGGGACGGATAGACTAATTTTCAAACTGTTTTAAGAGTTGTGTGAATCGCGATCTAAAAACCCTTTTTTCAACTGTTTTTGAGCTCTTGTGAGTGAGTCAAAAGATGGTTTGTATCCTCGCTTTCCCATTTTCAAGTGACAACTGTTTTCAAGGCTTGAAAGAGAGTCTAAACCTGCACTTTGATTTCCTGACATATTTTGTTTATACTGCATGCTTGTCTACTTTCTACTAAGCCTTAGCTCACGGTGTGGGATTTGCTTTTCTTCAGGTATTGTAGACACCCCAATTTGACCCCACCAATCTTAGGTGAATCCGATGATGAAAATGAGTGGAACAAGTGCTTCAGTTCGATCCTCGAGAAGTGATCCAAGCTCGGTAATTGAACCCGACCATCAAAAACCATTAAAAACGTTCAAAACCAATGAAGTTTTACCAAACCAACAATAACTTGTTGCCCAAGTCATTTCCAGAAGTGGCGACGCCATGTTCATTATGGCGACTGCCAATAGAACCTTGTAGAACTTTTTTCAACATGGCGACCGCCAACTCCAACATGGTGACCGCCAACTCCAAATGGCCTGACATGCCTCAGAACATGCCAGCATCTCATTGATTGAAGAACTCTATAAATACTGTACTTCTGGTACAATTTCGAGGACAGAATTTGAGTGTGAGGTTTTAAAAGTGCCGAGCAATTTCGAGCCCCGATGCCGAAGTCCTGTCGAAATACCACAAACCGAGTCTCCAAAGTCCTAAAGCCCTAGTTTGGATCATCACCTGAGGATTGGACCATTGAAGCACATTCTCCCAATTTAAGGATTCCTAAACAATCTAAGTATTTCGTTTAAACTCAATTTTAATTTGAGTACCTCTCTAATTTGTATAGTTGACTTTGTTTTTCATTCAATTCCTTTCATTTAGTTTAGTTACTTTATTTGATTTGGTCTCTTTAATCAATTGTTAAGTTTACACATCCATACTAATCACATTGTCCTTTTTTTTATTCACCAATAAAAATAGTGCAAATATGTTTTGACAATTACAAGTAATTAATGTTGTTAATTATTATAATAATGCACTTACATACATATAGATATAGTTACCAATACTATATTCATAATTGACAATTAAAATAGTTTTGTTCATTTTATTTTTCTAATGTTAGTTTAATTTTATTTTTATATTCCATTGCCTTCTTTTTCTTTTAATATAGTTTAATTTCATTTGTTAGTATTAGTCTAATTTTCTAACATTCAGTTTTCTTTTTCTTTTTCTTTTCTTCTCTTTTAATATTAACTTAGTGTTCCTTCATTAGTCTTTATTTTTCACTTTCTTTTTCTCTTCTAATAGTATAATTTTCTTTTATAACATTTACATTTTTTTCCTTTTTCTTTTCTTTGTAACATAGCTTATTTTCTTTTTTCTCTTAATGTAGCTTTAATTTTCCTTTTAATATTTTATTTTATTTTATTTTTAGATTAATATTTCTTTTCTAGCTTTTATTTTTTATTTCTTTTACTTTTTTTTCAATAGTAATGTAATTTTCTTTTAGCACTTTATTTCCTTCTCTTTTATTATTTAGTTTTAAACACCTCATAATGTAGCACTTTAATTTTTTAAATTTTATTATTAGCTTTAATTTTCTTATAAAAATTTTATTAGCACTTCTTTTCTCCTAATATTTGTACCTATAAAATTTCATTTTTATTTATCCTTTATATTTTTATTTTCTTTTATCCTTCTTCTTCTCTCATTTCATTAAACTAAAAAATTATAAAAATGTTCTTAAGCTATCTTTTAATAATTAACTTAATTAGTATTTCTTTTTTAAATAGTAGCATTTATTTTACAAAACTCCATTCTCTTTTTCTCTTTTCCTAATCATCGTAACACTTTTCTTTTAATTTGTTAAATGCAAAAACTACAAAAAGGTTTTAGGCTAATTTTCATCTTCAAATAGAATTACAATTTTCTTGAAACTCCATTATTCTTTTCATTTCTTTTATTTTCTTCCCTTTTTTTTCTTTACTTTTACTTTCATAAAAATGTGAAATAGTTAGTTTTTTTTAGTGACATTTTCTAACCTTTTCATTTGGGACATTTTCTTTTACAAACTTCTTCTTCGTTTTCTTTTTCTTCTCAAACTCTCTTTTGTAAAAAACATCTTTACTTTTGTTTTCTTTCTTTTAAATATTTTGATTAAACTCTCTTTGTTAAGATACTTTAGGTAAG
>JAOTRH010116956.1:0-15005 GCA_034768845.1 Heliamphora exappendiculata
ATAAAACAAAGAATGAGTCAAAAAGGCGTCATAGGAGTAGAACATGGGCTGTTTGTGTAAGATTGTGTTTTGTATGAGCTTGCATGTATATGTTTTTAAGTTTTATGGCTTCTGTGTATTATGAAATTTTAGTTTATTTGATTTTACAACATGTATCCAAAGAAAATATGTCAAAAATGTACACAACATAAGCTAAGCAACCAAGACCTTAAGTAGCCTGGATTTTCTAGACTTACTCACTTTTTGCCACCAATTTTAAAATATCATAACTAATTGTAGAAAACTTATCTTAAAGTGATTTTTGTGTCCAGATCTAGCTGTTCCCGTTATCTTTTATACAAAATTAATTTGAAGTAATTTCATTTGGTAGAACTCCATATATCATATTTTTCTAAAGAGTGTCAGATCTTGACCACTTTGAGTTGCAGACCTAAAAATCTTGAGTTAAAATGAGAACCGAACTTAGATCAAAACACAAAACTTGTAGAGGACACATTTATCCTTCTGTCCACCCAACATGAGCAAAAAATACGAAGCCTTGATAGGTAAAAAGCCTTCCCAAAGTCACTATTAAGGTTCAGTGACTGGCAGACCTCTCTGTCACACATTTTTGTGAGACTTAGAACCTAACATTTTATAAGCCAAATCCAAAAGTGGTAAACATGAAAATGCAGCTAACATATTAAAATATGTACTTAGCAAAAACCAGCCCAAAATACCCTCGAATAATGCTCCAAAAGTTTTGAGCATTCTTTGTTAAAAACGCATTCTGCAGATCCTTTTTAGGCTAACTGAACCCATTTTATAATTTGGCTAAAATCTCAAACTTTTTCCAAATAACTAGCCCTAAATCAAAACATAAAACTTGTAGGAGACACCTTAAACTAAAACCCCACCAAATATCAGAGCCATAACCCTTGAATTGATATCGCCAAAATAGTGGCCAACAGAAGCGCAATTCCTATATTTTTCTCTGTAAATTGCTGAACCATTTTTACTTAAATAAAATAAATGACCCCCGTGCCTTAGGATCTAATATTAGTGATAAATATAAAAGTTAAAAAAAATATTTTTATCTAATTGGTGTTAAAATTTTAGAAACTAAATCAATGTCTACGTGTTTCGAAACACTGCCGCAACCTTAAAACTAGCAATTAAATCTTGTACCTAAAATTGGCTAAATGTTTGAATGGTGTGTTACTTATGCAACTTGAGTGTGTGAACCTTATATGAACTTTATAAGTAACTAGTATATGAAAATGATACTTTTGATGAGATGAACTCATACCAATGGTTCAAGTCTATGTTGCTAAGTTGTGGTTTTGTTTCACATGCTAGTACTTAATGTTTTAGCAAATTGTACCATGTGTCATGCCATGTTTATATATATACCATGCAACAATTAATTCTACACAAGAGGCATATTGCACGTCATGGGCATTTTTTTATTTCATCTGGGGTTATCGGAGTTCTCTTCGTATCCTTCGATTGGGTTGGGTGACATGAAAATCAATTATTCAGTGGTTGTGGATTTAGGGTATCCCTGATTGCCAGATGTGAAACTCAATTAGAGGTTTTTATTATGAAATGGGTATTTAGGCACCATGGGATCGTCACTAGTTTTAATTACACTTTGGGTTGACGCTTAACGAGCATCCTAGTACTTAATGTGGGATCGACTGGTCCGGATAAGGAGGGATAATACTGGTTGACCCCCCACACGCCGTTGCCATTGAGTAACACGGTTGAGGATTGTAACCAAGGCGAGCGTTTACCTTTCGCACCGAGGCTAGGATAAGTTAAGTGATCAATATACCATCAAGTCTGCTCTGTAATTTATGGCATGAAATTCATGATACTGTTCTGGAAGTAACCTGGGTTTGGCATTTGCCTTGCATTCATCTGTATCATGCACTCACACTCATGTTCTTATATGTGCTCATCCTGTTAAAAATGATAATTTGTCTATATTTTTATTCTCTTAACTTTCATTGGGTGTTAAACGATATGTATTGTAGAGTATCTTGTCGTGAGTTTATTAGACGGTTTAGAAAATTTGGTTCTAAGCTCCGGCTGATGGCATTAATGCCACAGGTGAAGAAGAAGAACAGTTTGAGGAAGGCGCGCATGTTGAGGAAGGAGACTTTGAAGAAGGGAGAGTGTGGCAGGAGCAGGATAATCCCAACAACGCAGTTTGAAGACGTAGACTATTTACTTTTGATCTTTTGTTCAGTTATTCACGGATATAATGTAACTTTTGTTAAGTTTTCTGGATAACTGTGCTTATTAAGTATCTTGAACAATCTCTGAACCGTTAATGATGTAATAGTTACCTTAAGTATTTATGAACATTCGGTTAGAATATGTCTCTTATTTATAATTACATATGTCTCGACATGCTCAGGGAACGGGGTGTCACAATAACCAGGTTTCTTTTCTTATCAAAACCAACACATACCATGTTTAGTTCTTTAATGTCGTCATCTCAACCCTAACACGGTTACCATGACTCCCCATTTCATGTCATTCCGTTTCATTTTTCACAATACAACCATTATTAAGGTTTTTCAAAGTCTTACATTCATCAATTACATCATATGGTTCTACAAATTCGATTTCATTCGTTGGTTTAACTAAGTACCAAAGTCGAACGGCGCCTACAGACCTAGGCGTATTTATCACCGCATGGCCACGTGAGGCCTAATGAATAAATACCCATTCTATAGCCTTACATGGAGAGCACACATTTTTAATTTTTCTCAAAAATATCAAAGGGTGGGCCGCCCAAGAGCACACTTTTACAGAAATTAACTCGATGAAAAGGCCTACCATACATTACGGAAGTTTCAAGTCTTTCATCGATGAGCTACTTGAGCCTACTATTAATTATCCAAACCATTCATGCAGTACCTAAATTAAGTCATTCACATTTAAACCAACACGAGTCCAACCATTAATTTGGTTCCTCTCGCCAAATCCAACACCATTAACGTTTCAATTATCAACAATTCAAATATCTTTATCATTCATACATTTGAATAATATAGTAAAAACTCAACTTTCACATCTCATGTTATTACACACATCTAACGATTCATGAAACTTATTCACAATTCTTAACACAACACTACACCATTTTCACTGTGATGCCCCGTATTATGGGCACGTCAGAACATACGTAGGTATAATTAAGGGAGATATTCTAGCAATGCATTCATAATTATATATGATAAATACTATATCATTAAAATTTAAAACTTGTTTAGAATATTTAGCGATTACAGTAACAAAATGTTCGCGAAGACTAAACAAAAGAACAAAAAGAAGAGAATTTAACATCTTCAAATGGTGTTTTAGGATTGGCTGGTTCCTACCACTCACCTCGATCCTTGAAGTCTTCTTCCCCTACGAATGCACCCTCCTCAAAATGTCATTCTTCTTCACTGTGGCACAAATGCCATGAACCAAAGTCCGGAAGCAAGTTTTCTAAATCATCTAACAAACTCACAACAAAATACCCTACAATACATATCGCATAACACCCAATACAATTTAAGGCCAAAGAGATCGACAAATTTAACAGTTTCAGCAAGGTAAGCATATATAAGTACAGTTATGCAAGTCCGTGATGCAAATGAATATAATGTAAATGTCCAACCCAACATACTTTTAGAATCATAGCATGAATTCAACGCCGAAAATTTCAGAGTTGACTTGATGGGAATTTGATAATCGAACCTATTCTCGCTTCGTTGCGAAAGGTAAACGCTCACCTTGTCTACATGCCTCAGCCGTTTTACTCAATGGCAACGGTGTGGGGGCAGGCCTACCAGTTTTGTCCATCCTTATTCGGGTCAATCGATCCCACATTAAGGACTAGGATGCTCGTTAGGCGTCAACCTTAAGTCTAATTAAATGGCTAGTGACGAACCCATGGTGTCTAACCCCTTTTTATAATAAGCAATCTCCCAATTCATTTTCAAAATTGGCAACCAGGGACACACTAGGTTCAAAATCACAGAAAAAATAATTTTCACCCAACCCACAATGATAGATACAAAATACACTCCAATAAATCAATATGCAAATGTAGCAATGCTCATGATGTGCAACATACTTCACGTGTACAACTAATTATAGCATGGCATATAAACATAATATAGCACAAGGTACAACTCGCTAAAGGATAGAGTACAGGTATACGAAGCATAAATTATAATTAATGTGACATGGATCCAATCTATCAGCATAATTTTTAATCATCAAATTGTTAATTTTATACACCAATCACTCACATGAATCATTTAAAGTCCATATATTCAAGTTTCACAATGTAACACACTACTATACACTTAGCCAAATTTGGATAATTGTTCAAGCGTCAATTTTAAAGCTATAACAGTGTTTTGAAGTACCTAGATATGGATTTAATTTTTAATTCTTGAACACCAATTAGATAAAAATATTTTTTACAACTTTCATATTTACCACTAAGGTCAGATCCTAGAGCAAAAGGGTCATTTATTTTAATTAAGAAAAAATTATTCAGCACTTTACAGAGAAAAGTGCAGAATTTAAGCCTCTGTTGGCCACGATTTTGGGGCATCAATTTAGGGACTATGGGTCTGATTTTTGGGAAGATTTTAGTTTAGGCGCCCCCTATAAGTTTTATATTTTGTGCTAAGTCTAGTTATTTGGAACAAGTTGATGATTTTGACCAATTTATGAAATGGGTTCAGTCAGCATAAAAAGGGCCTGCAGACTAGGTTTTTAACGGGGAATGCTCAAACTCTTTGGGGGTCCATTCAAGAGTATTTTGGGCTAATTTTTGCTCTGTATCTAGTTTAATATGTTAGTTATATTTTTTTATGAAAACCCACTTTTAGATTTGACAATTAAAAACTTAGGCTTTTAGTCTCACAAAAATATGTGACAAAGAGTTATGTCAGTCACTAAAACATAACAGTGACTTTGGGAAGAGTTTTGACCTATCAAGATTTCATATTTTTGGCTCATATTTAGTTGACAACAAGATAAATGTGTTATCTATAAGTTTTATATTTTGATCTAAGCTCGATTCTCATTCTAACTTGTGATTTTTGTGTCTGCAATTCAGAGTGATCAAAATCTGACACTATTTGGTAAAAAGGATATGTCAGGAATTTTACCTAACGAAATCACTTCAAACTAACTTTATATGAAAGAGGACTTAAAAATATAGGTTTGGACATAAAAATCACATTTAGAACATGTTTCTACAATTAGTTATGGTGATTTAAAGTTCATGGCAGAATGTTGGTATACCCAGAAAATCAGGCTATCTAGGGTTTCGATAACTCAGCTCATGTTGCGTTTATTTTCAATGTATTTTCTTTGCATGCATGTCATATAGTCATACATACCAAAATTTCATAATGTACCCAAGTCATAAAACTCAAAAATACTCACATGCAAGCACATACCACACTTGATCTTACATAGATAGCCTCTAATCTACTCATACGACGCCTTTTTAAGTGAAATTTTGTTTCTTATTTTTAGGGTTGATTATAGAGATGGATTAAAAGTTATTTTATGAGAGAATGACATAAGATTTGAAGGATTTACTTACTTATTTTGAATCTCTAAAGGTTGAAGAATGGTGGGACTTGACTTTGTAGCTCACATCTTGAACCTTTCTAGCTTCTCTTTCCTTCTTTTTTCCTTCTTCTCTTGATAACACTTAAAACATTTTTTGGTGGCTCTCCCTTACCTCTCTCAGTCGAAAATGAAGGGAAGAAGTGGGAGATAGGGCCCTTTTTATAGAATTTTAAAAGGTGGGTTTAATGATACTTGTGTAAGAAAATTTAAATTTTTTTTAATTATGATTGGTTGCATGGGAGGCTAGCTTTTATTAAGAAATTGTGTAAGAGATATTTTTAGATTGTGCAGATGGGGGTTTTGGCTGGGCTGTTTGGGGAAGCTTAAAAGTCAATTTTGCTTCATTTTAATGATTAAATTTGATTTTGGTACTATTTTGTACAAAAAAATGCATAAAATATTAATTTTGTGTATCTTTTTGGTATCTTAACCTACAAAAAACTACTATATTAATGTGTTTATAACTAATTTAGTCTTTTCATGAATTATTATAATTTTGATAGCAATTAATTAAATAGGTATAGACTTTTAAGTCAATTTAAGCTAGTTTGACAAGAATTATCTTTTTAACTTATTTATTGTGTAGAGATTTTAAATAATAATTTGTTTACTTTTGTTGACCTATATTATTATATTATTATGTGTATTACTTGTATAAAAAGTATTATGTCATAATAATGCATAATTTATATAATTTTTTCTTATTTTTAAGCTTAAAAGGGCAAAAAGTAACTTTTTGGTACAATTCCCTAGGTAGCCGGCCATTCAAGGGTATTTTTGTTATTTTTTAATTGTTATTTTATTTTTTGTTATTTAATTGTATATAAATATCTGATTCTTGGGTGTCCATATGTTAAAAATTAAAATTTTAAAACTTTTTGCTGTACTAGGGGCGAAATTATTATTTTACCCTAATTATGAGAATTTTTTATTTTATATTTTATATTTTATGTTATTTACTTAATTTAGACTGTTCAGAGACTTCTCTGAGTATCAGGATTTTATCTCTAAATATTTGATCTTTTTAGAGTTTTCGGGTCAATTTAGGATTTCGAGTTAAAATAGAATTTCTATTTTTCCAGTGACCTAAAATCTTATCAACTAACCATTGCTGATACTAGGATTTAGGCTAGATCGTTACACTGGTAGTTACTGTCTAGATTGCTGTAACTAGGGTCCAGGCCGAGTTATTACATTCACTCATCCCCAAGATTCATGAAAGTAACTTATCAATAAGTTGATAGAAGCCTCAATTTATCAAAAATCCAATCAATTTCTTTATTCTGGTCCAACAACCCCAAAACTTTCAAATTTTTATTATTTTGACAATAATCAAACCTTAACTTTTTAAAATATAAGTTAAAAGTTCTCACATGATAATATCAAAGTTAAACCATCACAAGTTACCCAAAATCACAAGATTTAACATGTTCTAGTTTCAAACCCTTACCTAGGGTTTCAATACACAAATTTTTTCATGTTTTCGTATATAATCTTAAACATACAACTTATATCAAATAAGTTTTCATAAATAGTCATATATCTTACCTCTTTGGTGGTTAAATCACGAAAAACAAGCCTCTAACCAAGAAAATCTCAACCGATGAGTGAAAACTAAGCTATCAATGCGCAAGCCAACTTCTCCAACAGTGTCCAATCACTACTACATTAATTGTAACCGATCTCGATTTTTAACCGTGATCTTATTGAATCGATCTCGGTTACAAATCGAGATATTTCTAGGTGAGATTAAAAAATGGGTACTTTTAATCTCGATAAAAAATTGAGATAACAACTGCTTTTAATTTCGGTCAACAACTGAGACAAAAAAAATTGTAATCTCGACAAAAAAATCCAAAATCGAGAAAAAAAAGATTTTAATCTCGATAAAAAATCGAGACCAAAACGATCCAAAACAGAGGTAAAAAAGATTTTAATCTCAATAAAAAATTGAGATCGAAAAGATCCAAAATCGAGATAAATATACGTGTAATCTCGGTTGAAAATCGAGATAATCAATACGTTTAATCTTAGTCAGAAATTGGGAACGAAAACACTTTTAATTTTTGTCAAAAATCGAGATAAAATTACAAGAAATTGGCGCTTTAAAAACAACAAATTCATCTCTAAAAATAATAATTTCGTCACTAAAATCAATGGAGATGAAAACGTTTCGTCGTTCATTTCGTCACCATAGCCTCGTCGTAAATTCCTATTTGTAACGAAATAATTATTTTATCGTCCAATAAAAAACATAGCGACGAAAATATTCGTCACATATTTAAGAAGAAATTTATCGCCTATATAAAAAATTCGTCGTAAAAAATTATCATAATTTTGAATAAAACTTTATAGCGACAAATAAGTTCGTCGCAAATTATAATTTGTAGTTGGATCATTATTATCGTTATGAATTAGAAATTTAAAACAGCGAAATAATTCCTCGCGTAATATTAGCGACGAAAAATCATTGTCACAAAATTTTAACGACAAATATTTTTTATCAAAAAAGGTTATAATTTGCAAAAAAAAAAAAACATATTTTTGTTACAAAAAATTATATTTGGTAACGAAAAAAACCATCACAAATAGTACAAATTGCAATTAAAAAATATTTTTTGAGACGAAAATAAGCTATTAATTTTTTCGCTAAAATTTTTTATTTGTGATCTATTTTGTCGTGACGAGTACTTTTTAAAAATCTTTATACCTATTTAACCATTTAACTTGTATAATATAAAATATTTTCAAATTTATACATTCATAAAATTACCTGTTCAATTAATAATATATCTAAATTAATCATTCAACAATATTTAAAAATATAAACACAAGTAATCCAACCAGACCATTATATAATAAAAAATAAAGCATATCTAACAAAACTAATTAAAGTACAACCAACACTACAGCCAACTGAAAATAAATACAAATCTATATCAATATCCGAAATAATCCCCACAAGCTGAATGCATATTTATCCAATCTCTAAATCCATATCAATGTCGGATAAAATAAAACAAAGTTACCCAATCTCAAAACCAATATATCTTGTCCATAATGATTCCCATCAACTCAATGCATATCTAATATGTAAATACAATAGAAAAACCAAGTCAAATTCTCACAATTCATATTTATAAAATTAAATATTTTAACTTTGTAATCAAATATAAGTAAGAAAAATATTTGCATCACAAACTCAAATTGGATGTTCATATTCAATATTTATTTGTTGATTTGTTGTATTAATGGAATTACACTGCAATATGTAATTCATTGCACAGTTTTCTATTTTTATATCCTAGTGTCTATGAAGGTAATAGCGCTAGTGCCTGAACCTTTTTGTACATATGCTGTGAGTTAGCAACTTTGTTATCGTTTCATTTATATATGTTAAACAGTTATAACATGTTTAATAGTAACTTACATAAATAATTATTATGCAAAATTAGGTATATAAAACGAAGTCTCCACTAGTAGATGAATAATCTCCACGACTTACTAATTATTCGTCTTAGTTTTATAACAATTATTCAAATGAAACTCGTAATCGCTTGAGGTAAGACATTCCAAGCTTACTTGATAATTCCCTTAAACTTCCAGCCATACCACCATCTAAACAAAAAACATCAACAGAACCAAGAGACACATTGCATACCCTACCAAGATAAACAACAAACAGACCACATTCTTCAGCCACTAGCACATAAGTGAAGGACATGATCAATTGAATTCCATACAAGAGCCACAGAAAAGACAAATTGGATCAAGCAATGCAATTCTAACACCACTTCTGAATCAAACAATGCAATTCTAACACCCACTTCTAATTCATTTTAGCAGTATTTACAAAACCTAACAAAACAAATAGAATATGGATAACTTACATGTAATAGTTGATCACATATTTTTTAGGACGAAATTTATCCACTTTACCCGCACTTCATCAAGTTCGGCTTGTGCATAGGTATTCTTCACATGGAACTGCGTAAAATAATTAATTAAAAATGGTAAAAAAAATCACATGACTCGGCACTATATACAACAATAAAATCTAAAAACCATTCTCACACTTGGTAAACAGGACCACTATTCTCACACTTGGAAAACAGTTGGCCTTATTGTTTTTAATTTCTTCAGGAATAACATAATGGATCTCGGTCTCTCTTTGAAATTTTCTGTCTAAAGTCTTCTCTATGCAATTTCCAACATCAATAGTTACTCTCTCTTTCTGTCTCCAAAAACAATGTGTATGAAAAACTATACATTTGCATCTCTGCATATATTTTACATTCTACATCTCAACCCTGAACAAATCTAAATCATCTATTAGGTAAATCTATGTTGTGAATCTTTATAATCAAAGCTCATGACCACACAACCATTTTAAGCCATATTTAATAAATACCATATTTCTTCAAACAAGATATCTAATCAGATCTTAATAAGAATTCATAATTAAATAAAAATACATCACATAAACACCCATCAACAAGCAGACCTACTACAGGAGACATAACATCCACCCCACCACTTTCCTGGAGTCATTGGTTGGCCTCTAGGAATTAAAACAGTTCAGAGGAAGGCCTCTTTTCAGTAACTTGGTAAAGTAAACTCGTCATTTGATCACCATAGGTTTAACTGCCATCCCTTGGCGTTCCAGCTCATTGTAATTGCTGTTGGGAGTATAGCCCAACCTGAACCAGGAGTAGGCGCCTCATATGCCCTTGTAGGACTTCCTGCATGAGAAATGATAACAACACATTCATACTGTATACAAAAATAACAATCCACTTTGATGGATAGTGGCACTTAATTGTGCAAGAATACCTCCCTCACTGCCACTCTTCTCCCTCTCTAAGATTGTCTCAACTCTCGCGGAATAGCTATGCACATTACCCTCGAACAATAGGTATAAATCAGGAAGCAGGCCTTGTTTACTTTCACAGTATCACTGAAACAGTGCTCCTCAGTCACCCTAGTTCTATGAAAATCTGCCTTCATCACTCAGAATTCAGAAAGAATGAACTGTGAAAAAGCAACCGAGATGGTGATTTTCCTAACAAAATCAGGATGTTTCCCAGAAACTAAAAGGGAAAAAAATACCAATAATGCCAAATTGTCAAGCTTTCACATCTTGCAAGAAATACAGAAATTCAATGTCACTGAAAACACACAGCATAAAGAAATGACTATGCACATGGTAGATCTCCTGCCCGGTATCATATTTTCAAAAGAATTACAAGTGACACCAAAGCAGCAGCCACCTCACTACTTAACCAATTCTTAGCAGAATCATGGAAGACTCATCAGTGAGCAATATTGAAAAATTCCCAGCCAGCACGAAATGTAAGACTCAATTTTCTATGGGAAAAACCTCTAATGTGTTGGATGCAGCAATTGCACTGACATGGGCAAAGTAAGTGTGGGAGGTCTCCAACTTTAGCCGGAAAAGAACATTGAGGCACCAACCCTGCCGTTGGGCACCCAACCTTCAGCCAGGGAGGGGTCAAAATCTCTCTGTAGTGTGTTCGTAAAAAAAGTCCCAATTTCTTTACATTTTTGTCTTCTAACATTTAAAAAAAATACCTTGTCGACGTTGTTGCCGAAGTCGTAGTAGCCGGCGATGGTGACGAGGAAGTAGCAGACGGTGACGACGATGTAGGCGACGACCAGAACCACGTTGTTACCAGCGTAAGCGAAAGCGCGAGAGATAGTCGACGGCGGCTTGGTCGGTGAGGAGAGAGAGCTCGAGGCCGCTGTGGTGGGGTAGAGAGGCGGCAGCGTGCAGAGGAGGAGGGGAGATTTGGGCGCTAGGGTTTTCGGCATCAGAGAGTGAGATCAACGCGAGGGAGATGGGGAGATTTGGGCAAGGTGAATGGAGATTTGGGCGTTAGGGAGATTTGGGGGCGAGCTAATTGTAACTAAGTGACTTTTTTTTTAAGTTCTTTTTTTTAATTTTTTTATATTTTAATTTCAATTTTTAATTTTTTTGATTACTTGTAAGTAGAGAATTTTAAAAAATATACTATTTAAGGTCAAATTCGAAAAAAATTTCAAAAAAACTAAGAAAAAAAAGTTAAAAAGCCTACTTAAATTGAATTTTTCGTCTCATCTTAATTTTTTATAAATTTTAATTAAAATATTTTATTTTTCTGTTTTCTATTATATCATGACGAGAAGTATCTAGAAATTAGACTCGTTTCAATTAATTTTAAAAAATTCACTAAAAATAAAAAATAATTATTAAAAAAAATGAGTCCAAACACATGCCAATCTCAATTTGGTAAAATTGAAATACAAAGTGTTTAAAAAAAATTTAATTTTTAAATAATTAAAATAAAAAATACATATAGTTTCAGTTAATTAAGTTAATTAAAATTTTAAAAAAAAATTATTTTTTAATCATACTTTATATATGATTGGTAAGTAAAATAGTGTAATATCAGTTGTGGCCTAAACATTATCATATTAATTTTTATATTTTTTGTCAAATTTTTTTTTTATTTTTCTTACTTGCTTCAATGAAAAAAAAATAAAAGTAAATTTTCTTAATTAAATTTTTTTAAAATCATTAAATATAAACATAAGTAACACAAAAATTTTAAAAATAAATTTTTCTAGATGGTCTCAATGTGAGAAGTCCAAAAATTAAATACAATAATTAAATTAAATAATAAAAAATTACTAAAAATAAAAATAAATAAACTATTATACAAAATCAAAATTTTGTATTTGTCTCATAAGTAAAAATCTCTTATACAAACGCAAATTCTAAAGTCAAAACCTCGTCATGATTACGGCATGTCGTTAAATTACGTAAATATATCATTTTAAATTTTATTGTTATATATTTACAATCTAATTTAAATTTAAAATTATAAGTATAAATACATCAAAATCTTAAAAATATTAGTATAAATCTTCAAAACTAAAAATTATATTTCTAAAAATATATTTTGAATTTTAATTTGTATAAACATACATGAGCAAGATAAGAGCTTAAATACAATAGTTAGATTAAACAATAAAAAATTACTATAAATAAATAAATAAACTATTATACAAAATCAAAACTTTATATTTGTCTCATAAGTTTGTCTCTTATGCAAGCTTAAATCTTAAAGTTGGAAGACTCAGAACTATATCGTTAAATCGTGTAAATATATAATTTTAAATCTTATTTTTATATTTTTACGATCTAACTTAAATTTAAAATTATAAGTATAAATATACTAAAATCTTAAAAATATAAATATAGATCTTCAAAACTAAAAATTATATTTCTAAAAATATGTTTCAAATTTTAATTTATATACACTTACATTAACAAAATGAGAACAGTTGAACATGGTTGATTTATTAATAATAAACTAGGTAATTTTATTATAAGATGTTTTAACGACAAAATTAATTTTTGTTACCTAAGGAAAAAAAATGGTAACTAATTTTATTTCATATCATTAGCGACAAAACTATGGCATCGTAGAAAACATAATGTAATTTGCGACGAAAAATTATTTTCTCGCCAAAAATCTTTTATTTAAAGACAAAATAATATCATTAGCGACAAACATATTAAATTGGCGACAAAAAAGCATTTTTCTCTCCAAAACTCTTTATTTAACGACGAAATATAAATTTTCTCGCCTTTAACTTACCTTTAACGGCGAAATGTATTTTTATCGCTAGATTTTGTCGCTAAATACTCATATTCTTGTAATTATACAACATGCATTTAAACTATTATCTTTTGCAATAGCATCAGAGCAACATACCAAAAGTTATAACACAACCAAAAGCTGTAAAAACTTTACACAGCCAATCCAGCATAACACTAGCTTTAACATCAGAGTAGCAAAATATATACACAACCAATCCAGTATGCACAGCTGAACTTAACCCAATATTTTCATCACAAATATCAACAATCAATTACACACATCATATATAAGAAACGCTAAAAAGCTCATATATTTCATAATATAACTCGTATATATTCCAAATTAAGATTTAAAAAAATGTTGTTTAACATATTCCAATTCACACCACACTTTAAGTTTCCCAAAAAAATAACCATCTTATAGGAGAGAAAAATTTCCACAATAGAGTCTAAAAATGGCTAGAAAATACCCACAAAGAGTCTAAAAATAGTTAGGAATAAGCCTAGGAGTAGCCACATGAAAGAGTTGCCAATTGAGTGGGCAAAAAAACTAGCCTTCCATCATGGAACACCAGAGACACTGGTATCTTTCTCTTGGCATTCTTCACTAGTCACCACATAAGTTTATTGCCACACGCAATTCATATATAAATGATTTTGCTAAAAAAATAATATTATGCATGAAATTAATTCCAAGATATATAATTAAATAATTTTGCTATAAGAAGAATACCTTGCAAAAAAGAACTCATATATTATTTAAAATAAAATTGATTCATTCAACTCGCACTTCATCAAGTTCGGCTTCCGTGTAAAAGTTTTTCCCATTTAACTGCAAGAGTAAATGTAAAAAAAATAAAAATAATTAACAAGAAATTATATTAATATAATAATTACAAAAAACACTAGGAAGTAAAAAATTAAACTTACAAATTAGACTTGTTCTCCCCCTGTTCTTTGTAGTTTCGTAAATTTTGAGAGCACTTAACAAAAACAACATTTTAACTAATCAATAAATAAACGAGAAGACTTTAATTATGATTTACAAAAATCCCAAACTTACGTGCTTGTTATAATTTTAAGACTCGAGTTGATTTTATTGTAAAGTAAGTCAAGATAGTACACTCATGCCATTGCAGATCTCAATGCACCATATTCACATAACATCACATTTGTCCATGAGCAAAATGAGGAATCCGTGAGTTGGTCAATGTAGGATCTAAGTATTGCTTAATATTGTATAAGATATTGTTTAATGGGTTTCAAAATCCTGTGGCTTTCTTGGTTGAATGAGAAATTTTTTTTTTTTATTTTATTCATGGTAGTAATATGCTTCTCATACTAAGGTCATGTAACAAAGAACATCTCATGCCAGTTTATGAACAGTTCATCTCAGTTTCAAATTCTACATGAGTAATAAGCAATATATGATGGTTCACGATAATACCAACTTTAACTGGTAGTTCTTTTTAAAAAACTCACTTGTGATACATGTGTGTTCAATGTTTTAGGAACCAAAAGAAACTGGATGTTTACAAATGTCCCCCCCCCTCCTTTCCCTTTATTAACTGCCCAAAGTGAGCAATCAAACCTAGAAATGAAAACCCTAAAACAACAAAAGCAATTACCATCAAGAGCTGTAGGGAAACAAAACAAGAACCAACCAGTACTAAAAATACAGTACTCCAATCTAATTCCA
>JAOTRH010116967.1:0-15005 GCA_034768845.1 Heliamphora exappendiculata
ATATATATATATATATATATATATATATATAGCATATATTGGTTCCCCACCATAGTTATTATAGGCTAATTATTCTAAAACAAATACCCCATATATATTATATTGAATCAATTTTGTATTGAATGAGTTTAAATTTTGATGTTGAATCTTAAAATCTAATTGCTTTTGTTGAGGTTTATTAGATTTTAGCACTTTATACATTAGTATTATATATTAGTAGAAGTGTGGTTTTGAAATAAAATTGAACCATCAATAATATGTTCGATTTAGTTTAACATATCATATGATTTGATTTGATCTTGAAATTATTAGAACTGTTGAAACTAATTTAGTTCCTAAATTTATGAAAAATTAGCTCAAAACGAACCATATACACCCCTACCAAATGGAGTTAAGGTACAAAGATAACTCTTAAAAAAGTTTACATACGCAGAATTCAACCAGAACTAATCACATAAAGCGAGTTATATACATATGAAACCTATATATATACAAATGACTAATATCATATTTTATAATTATTTCTATATATGTTGAACAATAACTATAGAACCCTAGTCTAGTTTGGTTGCTATTTTTTTTTCAAGAAAAATCTTCAAAAATATATAAAATGCATTTATTAACAATTTTCAAAAAATTGTTTCTAGAAAATTAAGTTGAAAAAGAAGTTAAAAATTAAAATTTTTGAAAACGATTTAAAAGTATTTAAAATTATTTTAATTTAAAAGCTAAAAATTAAAATTTTAAATTTTTAAAATTTTTGAAAACGATTTAAGAGTTCTCAGTTTTAGCAACCAAATGCATTTTCTTTCAAAATATTATAAAAATTATTTTTAAAAATCTTTTTTGGAAGTTCCTTTTCTTTTTATAGACCACTAACTCCATGTTTTCATGACAGCACTATAATATTTCTATTTTATAACAGTGACCAAAATAATGGAAATATTTTTTTTCCATTTGTTAACTAAAATTAATGTAATAAATGTTTTCCATGCAATTGAAAATGAGAAGGAAATTGGATAAAGATAGAGAAAAACTTAAAAACAACTGTCTTCTCACGTTAACAGCCAACCCTTATGACTATATATAACTTTTCTTAATACTATATTTTGCATGATAATTTTTCAAAATTTTCCCCATAAATACCCTCAAGGGTCACCCCTTCCACTTCCACAAAAATTGAATCAAAAAAAAAAATGGAGCTTCCCAAGATTTCAATAGCCATTGTTTCCTTCCTGGCCCTGTCCATGGCTGCTTCTCTCTCTGTAGCCCAAAACTCCCCACAGGATTTCCTCGCCGCCCACAACGCCGTTCGAGCGGAAGTCGGCGTCGGGCCCGTCACCTGGAACAACACCGTCGCCGCCTACGCCGATCACTACGCCGTCCAGAGGAGTTCGGACTGCAAATTGGAGCATTCCATGGGGCCGTACGGGGAAAACATCGCCGAGGGCTGGGGCGATGAATTCACCGCCGTGGAGGCCGTGAAGCTTTGGGTGAGTGAGAAGCCGTACTACGACTACGATTCCAACTCGTGCGTCGGCGATGAGTGCCTGCATTACACTCAAGTCGTTTGGCGGAACACGGCGGCGATCGGCTGCGCTAGAGTCAAGTGCCGGAAGGAGCAGTGGTTCGTCACCTGCAACTATTATCCCCCGGGAAATTACGAGGGCCAACGCCCTTACTAGAATATATAGATATATATATATATATATATATATATATATATAATCTTCAATGCATGGGATGAAACTAAATGCTATTGCATGGCTTTTGGCTTAGACCATAAAGAAAATTGAAGGGATGATGACCGGTGCATTTGGCATTTTTCTCCTCTTTTTCTCTGTTAAATGGTTGAAGTGATTCATTAATGTATTTTGCCGGAAAATATTTTTAATGTTCATGTGTTATATATAACCATTCTCCAAGGCAATGTTTGTACTGTGATAATTCATTTCTGTACCGTTCAACGCAAATAGGGATTTTGATTATTTTTTAAAAATATTACGTGTTATTGTTTACGTAATATTTTGAGAGCTTATCTTATAAGTTGCTAATTTATTGGGAAGATAGGGGCAACTCGCAAATTGGAGATCCCTTTTGTTAAATACTTATTAATGGTGTTGATGTCAATTTTATCGTTCTATATCTATTGGTTTATTGTTACAATATTTAAATTACTATTTACTTAGCCACTCGATGCTTGGTGTTTTGTTTCGAAACAATCGTTAGAAAACAACGTACTAATATGCATATTTGAAGTGAGTTAATTCTAGATCGGGCAAACCCTAATTGATGAGTTAGGCTCAAAATAGGCCGAATTACAAAGATTAGGCCGAAGCTCATATCTGGCAAAACCCGGCCAGTCTTGACGCATTCAATAGCAATTAGCTCTGAATTGTTTATTTTGTAATTGGTTTGATTATGAAATTAATCTGGTTTGATTATGAAATTGATCCAACGGTTTGTTTATCTGTGGAAAAAAAGAAGAAGCAAACTTTGAATTCACGTACCGTTTTGGCTCTTGGCATAAGAATCCCAATTTAGGAACAAAAATTGACTTAGGTTTCATCTTTCATGGACGTATGCAAGGTTTTAGCCAAGGCGTATGCTATTAAAATATTTTTTAATAGGTCTATAACTTATATAATTTTAATATATTTATAGCCTATACTACAATAATACTGTCTTAATTTTTAATAAAAACATTCAACTTTTAAAAGGCCAGGAAGTGAAAATTAGACCACTTTTGTCTGCAATTGTTTTCGTTAATTTTTGTTACGAGGCAACCCGAGAAATGGTCCCAAGCAACCTCCTAAATAGCTTTTACAATGCATCTCAAGAATTATGGAAAAAAGTTATTTAGAATCCGATTGACAACTAATTTAAAAGTTAATTTTATTTTTTATTTTTTATTTTTACGTTTTTAGCTAAAAAGCTAAATTTAGTTTAAGTAAGTTATTTAGTAACTTAACTTTTAAGCTAATTTTTTTAAAATTGATTATTTGGATAAAAAATTATTTTTTTTGCTTTTTGTTTAAAGTGAACAATTTTATCCTTTTATATATTTAATATTAATAATTATATATAATTAGTAGTTATTGTAAATAAATTATGAATAAGTGGTATTATTTCTTGAAAAGTCGGTTGATTTTTAGCAAAATTATTGTT
Organism: Heliamphora exappendiculata; assembly: GCA_034768845.1. Lineage (NCBI taxonomy): Eukaryota > Viridiplantae > Streptophyta > Magnoliopsida > Ericales > Sarraceniaceae > Heliamphora > Heliamphora exappendiculata. Next base: position 3,169 of record JAOTRH010116967.1, read on the forward strand.
TTTGGAGGACGATTTTGCAGACAGTTTGAGAAACAATTTTTTTGTATTTTTAAAAAAAGCAAAAATGTAAAAAATTACCAAACAACACAAACCTGCATGTTTTCTTTTTTGTTTTCTCCTTTCGGTTGGTGCCTTACCAATTGATGCAGTTCCTACTGCATTTTGTTTTGTAATTCTCACTGTCGAGTTATAAAATGATTCCTTTTGCTGTGCAAAAAGAAAAGAAAAGTATGGTAGCTGAGATTCTATCTCGAAAATTACATGCTTCTTTGTCCCAATATATATTAAATTAAAGACCATTGGATCATTTGAAAATCTCGATGCACAAAACTTTTGGCTTCGTTTCTTTAACGGCAAAAAAAAAAGGAAAACAAAATAACTGTTCTATTTTTCCGCATGTGTGTTCAGTTGTTGCGGGAAAATATAAGTTTCATAGTAACATTTTTTTTGCGAAAAATATTTTCACATAAAACCAATCCCGTAAAAAATATAAGATTATATATTGTGAAAAAGTTAAAAACTAAGTCTATGATTGAACTAAAAAGCCTTGTGGCTTTTCTTTCCGAAGCTTTTTTCGTATTTTAGGAACCTTTTTTTATATATATTTTAAAATTTTTTACTTTTTTGATTTATTGTGATGAGAGAATTCTAAAAACACATGCACGTTTGGGTTAATTTTGAAATTTTTTTTACTAAAAGCAAAAAAAATTAGGAAAAAATGCCAAAAGCCCGCTAAGTTGACTTTTGTCGTTTTATATGAACATTTTTTTAGGTTTTGATCAAAAAAAATTTATTTTTCAACTTTTTATGACGAGAGAAATCTAAAAAGTATATTTATTTAGGGTAATATTAAAAAAAACTAAATAGGTAACGAAAATTTATTCTTTTGCATTTTTTTTCCTTTTTTTTTCTTTACTTCATTTTCTTCGCGAATTATTTTACCTTATAATTTTCCTAGCAACCAAACAGAGCCAGACATATCCAAAAAGTTTCAATGCACTGGGACATAAATTCGTGAGCAACTGATATGTTGGTCAATCAGTCTAAGCATAACTTACGACCGTTAATGGCGGGGCTCCATGTTCATTGCCGTAACTGACTCATAACTTACTTTTCTGCCTACATTTGCGCTGCATTTAGACTCTTATTCTTGAGGCAATTACTCGGTGTTCTCTGAGTTTTATGGAACAAGTTTACATGGTACTCTTACTTAATATGGTAGCGACAAATTTTATAATAGAAACATGACGACTAATCTTTATTGAGATGACCCACAAATTTTATGATAGAAACATGACGATTAATCTTTATTGAGATGATCCGCACTGTACAAATTACGATTAATTATTTATCAAAAAGATCACATGACATCAACTACGTAATATTTCAAAAGTTTTAAAAAAAATTTCCCACTTTAATTCCCTACATTTGTTCCTGAATTAAAGGCTCATTTATTTTGCTGTGTAGTAAAAACTTAGAACAATGTATGGAACGGCAGGATTTCATGGAATTGGTAATGTATTGAAAGTCAATGATAATGTCTCAGAATGTTGATACATCAGGACTTATCAACACAGTTTTTAAAACAGAGGATTCAATTCGACTACAAACAGTGAAGGTTACATCGTATAAATCACGGCATAATATTAAGTTATTTTGGCTTCACACCAACATTTTGTAAAAAACCCACCATAATTGTTCCTCAACAGGACTGGAGAGGTACAGTTGAACATGTTTTGGATCCAAAATAAATATATTTTAATGATTTAAACTGTTTATTAAATTATTATTTATTTATTTATTATTACTGTTAAAAAATTAAATTGATCGGATGTCGTTAATTTTCTTAACAAATAACATTTGTATTAATAAAAATAAACCGTGATGTTTATTTTATTATTATTTTTATTAACACAAATGTGATCTGTTATGATATTTAACGATATTTAATCAATTTAATATTTTACAGTAATAATATATAAATACAGAATAATAAAATAAACGGCACATGTTATCGAAATGTATTTATTTTAGACTCTTAAAATATCCAACTAAATCTCTCCAGTCCTCAACTGGACCGGAGAGAAGCCAAATCCAATTGTAAATATGCAGGGAGTTATGCGGTGTAATATTTATTATTTATCGAAAAAAAACACTAAACCCAAATATGTTTTTGACAAATAATAAATTGGACAAAAACTTATATCAACATATATAAAAAAAACTTTTAAAAAATAAAGAATCCTCACAAAAGAGTACATCCACAATAAATTAAACTTCGTCGTAATTTGATTTTTTTGGCTTCTTGTAAGTTCGCGGATATATGTATAGGATAATATAATATAAACGTTATAGGGATGTAGCACTATTTGACATGTGAACCTCTATCATTCTCATGTGATAAAATGGATGTTTGGTTTCTTACTTTGCTTTTATGATTATAAAATTCATTGCGGCTTGTGATTCTCCTTTTGAATGGTTTTAAGGATGATATTTTTTTAATGGTCACCGGTTTGAATTTTTCAGGCCACTAGAGATTTGTTTGAACTTTTATTTTGAAATTTTAAAATTAGTTGAGATGTGTTGGTTGAGTCACTTAATTATAAATTAAAAGCGATGGGTACACGCCCACTCATCAAAATATTAGTTGAGATGCGTTTGATTTTCCACTCTTCATATATATACACTAGCGTATGGGTACACGCGATGTGTGTGTAATTCGATTTATTTTAAAATATAAAATTTAATATATTTTTAAGAGAGAAACAAACCTATTGTGGAGAGAGGGAGAGGAACTGGGTAGTTATATGTTGTTTTTTTTTAAAGAAAAGAAGTTAAGGGTGCAGTTATTAAGGATATTTTAAAAAATAAAAAATTTCCTACAGTTTTAAATTTGAAGAATACCTGATGAACACTCTTCCTTTATAAAATTATACATATATATATATATATATATATACCCTAATTAAATACATGAATTCCATTTGCACCACTCATCAAAATGATCCACTCAACAAGATTTCTTTAAGATGTGGCTGCCTCTTTTAAGGCACAGATCCACTCATCAAAGTATTTGTTATCCTATTTCAATGCACTCTAAGGCCGTACAATCGTGTTTCTTTTGAAATATAGGAAGAGAATCCCACATCTATTTTACTGCTGAGATGAGCAATAAGATTTGGCTACTAGGCCATCTCCAATGCTTTTGCAAACCCTTATTTTATCTCAATATTAGTTCATTTAACAAAATTAATTAGAATTTTCAGCTCCAATGGTTCGGTTCAGTCACATTTGCTTTAATGTGTTAGACCATTAACTTCATTAATTGTGTTTTTTTTTACCACTAAAGAGAATTTTATTTTCGCCACTTAACCAAGAACAATTATAGCTTTTCACTATGAGGGAACAAGGCCATAATCCAAACATGATACAATTGACAAGAAATCAATTTAAGAAAAAACACAAAAAACGAACAAAAATAAAAACACTAAACCAACACAAAACACAACACCCATAACCATCGGCACCACCCAAGAGCAACAATCACTATCGTATAGAGCACACCCAAATCAGCCCCAAAACAACCCATGAACACACCCGAGCAATCAATCAGTGCAACAAAGTCTCGACAATTCCAAAACAACACAAACTCACTTTTAGCAGCACCGGCCAACACCAAGGGCTCACCCAAAGCAACCCAAGATCAATGAAGTTGGTCTTTACTTTATCAAAATTGGTTATTATTGTAAATTTTTTAAAGGTAACATATACAAAACGAGAGGTTAAAGAGAGTTCAAACAAAAGCAAGCAAAGAAATAAAATCCTAATTATGATTCTAGGATCATGCAACTTGATTATTATTTATATATATGCCACACATGTCGTTTGAGCAAAATAAAACAAAAAACATGCGAGTAAACGGTAAAATGAATAAATAAATATCTAAGAGTCATGCAACAACATTTCTGCTCCTAACATGTTACGAACAGCTTATACAAAGTAAACAGAGGAGACCAGAATATCATTTTCAAGCTACTGGACGTGCAGAATACTCACGGCGATTGAAACAAATGTTGTGACCGTGACAAACTGAATCACAAAACATGCAGCCGTGACACATTAGGTTATCGCGAGAAACAAAATAAACAAAACTCACGGCCGTGACAAATAAAAGTCGGAGCTAAGGTTTTTAAGAATCCAAAAAAGGTATAATCATCATACAAGGCTTAAAACAGACTTAAATGGACATGACATGCAAGACATAGACCATAACCCATTTATTCTAGGTTAGACTCACCACCCTTCATCCTCTATACAAGCAATATCTCAAAATAAAGCATGCAACTTGGTTATACTTTGTTATTATTTCTAGATATGATACACGTATCATTTGAACAAAGCAAAATGAAAAATATACGAGTAAGCGATAAAATGAACAAATAAAAATCTAAGAATCATGCAACAATGTTTCTGCTCTTAACATGTTATGAACATGCTATACAAAATAAATAGAAGAGACGAGAACATTATTTTCAAGCTACTGGACGTGCAGAATACTCACGGTCATAACAACAAATGTTGCGATCGTGACAAACCGAGTCACAAAACATATGACCGTGACACATATTAGGTTACCGCAAGAAACAAAATAAATAAAGCTCACTGCCATGACAAATAAAAGTAACAGTCAATTTTTTTAAGGATCTAAAAAAGGTATAATCATCATGTAAGGCCTAAAACAGACATAAATTGATAGGACATACAGAACAGAGGCCATAACTCATTTATTCTAGGTTAGATCCAACGTCCTTCATCTTCTATACAAGTAATATCTCAAAATAAAACATACAAGATATCAAAAATGAGTAACAAAGTACTTGAAACACATTTTCATGTCACTGGCCGCACAAAACCTCACGGCCGTAGCAAGTGAAAATGGCGGCCGTGACAAGCATGGAAATAAACGTTGCGACCATTGAAAAGTAACTGCGGCCGTTATTGTGATTTTAATAAAACACACGGCCGAGACATAAAAAGGCCGCGACTATCATGTTTTTATAACTATAGAACATATAGAAATTGGTTATCTCCTCAAAACCAACCAAGGACGCCAGTGTGAGCCATCATCTCATCTTCCACGCTTGACAACCGATCGAAACTGAATAGTTCTTCAAATTTTCCAATGTTGCTACTTTTGTGAACAAGTGCAAAAAATCCATCACTGGGACAGACGAATCGATCGGACTTGATTTGAAAATTAAAGTACTGCAAGCTATCCCAAATGGATATATTGAAAAATTGATTAAGATTAATAGACAGATCGATCGGTTGTATCTAGACAAATCGACCGGTCTGCAGTAGTACTATGAGCAGTCAAAGACAGATCGATGGATAGATCGATTTGGACCAATGACCGATCGAGCGGTCTGAGATCGATCGATCGGTCTCTGTTGGGACCGCATTTTTAAAGCTGCTAAGCTCGCGGTTGTTCTATGCGTTAGGCCTAGTTTCTCTTATTTCTTTGCCCCAAAACATCATGTTAGCCCAAGGACTTTTTATTTTGATTTTGATAATTTTCATAATTTATTTTTTAAGAATAGATGGATTTAAAATGATAATATTTTATATTTTTAAAATGAAAGTGTTAATACATTTTGAACAATTAAGGTTAACACCTTTAACCAAAAGAAATGACTTAACTCTCAAAAGGATTAAAACACTTATATTCTTAAATGAAAATATTTTGTATTAAACTCAATGAAAAAATAAGTCAAACATTTATACTTGAAGTATATCAAGTGTGTCAACACCTTTTGATAAAATGGTTTGACACCCTAACAGTTTTATGAAATTGCTTTAAGGTATCAAAAAGTTAGTGTCAAAATAAACAAATTTTGTGTCAACATAAACAAATTTTGTATCAACAAAAAAAAGTCAAAACTCTCAGGACTCAAAATGAGTTGACACAAATTAGTTTTGTATCTACACAAAAGTGTTTCACACTTTTGGTATCCAAAATTTTAGGTCGACATAAATAAAAATTGTGTCGACACAAAACAATCGAGGCCACCTACAGATTTTGGTTGTCAACACAAAGTTGAAGATGAGTCGACGCAAAAATCCCGAGCCCGCCTGAAGAATTTTTGTGTCGACACCAAAGTCCAAATGTGTCGACACAAATATACCGAGGCTTCTTGCAGAATTTAGTGTCGACATTAAAGGCAAGATGAGTCAACACAAATGGTTCTGTTCTTCCCGTATGCTAAAGTTCAAAAGGGTCAACACCAAATCCAAAGGTGTCGACACCATGGCGCTGGTAAGGTAAATTACAGAATTCGTGTCGACACCTCAGAAGAAATGTGTCGACCCAACCACATGAAGATCACTGCCCTAGACACTTTGTGTCAACACCAAAGGCTTTCTGTCGACACTGGTGATGAAATTTCAAGTTCGCGACAGACCTCAACGGTTGAATTTTTGGCATTTATTACTCTCATCTACCTCCAACGGTTATGAATGCACAAGAGCTTATATAAGGAGTTACTTCTCAGCATTTACTCCAACTGGAGACTTACAATCACTGTTCTATTGCTTGAATTAAACTCAGAATTCTCAAGCCCTCATTTATTGCTGAATCTCCCGCTCTTGTTCCTTATCTCTCTTTACTTTCTCATTTATTATAAATCTATTTTGTAAAGAGAGTGAGTGTTTCTTTATTAATACACTTCATTTATTGTATTCAATGGTGAGTCATCATTTATCCTTTGATTGAGTGAATAAATCTCATCAAAGAAGAGTTCAAGAAAGATTAGAATAAAATAAGAGTTCGTTTTCATAGAAACTTCTTGAAGCTGAAATAGGCTTTTGAATGTGTCCGTAAACATTCGGATAGCTCAAGCGAACTCTTAAAGTTGTAAAAGCTTGAAATGCACCCATGAAACATTTTCTATAGTGAAAATACTCAAAGATTAACTTGAGAAGTGGACGTAGGCTTGGAAGAAATCGAACCACTAAAAAATTCTTGGTGTCTGGTTCTATCTTTCTATTCTTAACATTTTTAATATTTGCATTGCTTTAATCCTTACTTTTCTTACTTTATTTAATTGAATTATTAAATAATTTTAAAAAAAATCTTAAAATTGTTTTTTATTTTTAAGACCCAATTCACCTCTCTTTTGGATTACCTAGAACTAACACATTATTATTTTTTCAAATATTTAGTGAAAGGTGTGAACCCATAGATGTACGCACAATATGTCGAATTACGTAAATTTTTGTATTGTATTCTTGTGACTGTTTTCTTGTTCATTAAATTTGTTTTTTTTTGTGGTTTGTGCATACTTGGTGTGGCTTTTTTATTGAATTGTTCATCATGCTCCAACATAAATTATAATGAACACAATTTTGCAATTAAACATGGGAATAAGGGGTTAGTATACGTGAAAAATAAGTATTTAAAATAGGGTTGTTAGGCAGATTGAAAGTGATGATCAACCTTGTAGAATTGACGTTGGTTGGTCCACATGAAACTGACTAGGTTTACTTTTCTTACCTTGTCTTTCCGTCATTTTTCTTTTTTTATTTTTATTTTTAATTATTCAATTATACGGCCTTAGAAAACAAAAAGAAAGAGAAAGAAAGATCAAAAAAGGCCCAATGGTGTGTATGATCTTAAGAAATGGAGAAATGTTTATTTCTTCTTTAAATAAATTATTTTAATAATCTGAACCATTTATATTATAAAACATATCAAAAAAAATATCCAGAAAAATGAAAGTTAAGTTTTAATCGAACAATTGGTAACCATATAGTTGGATTATATTGATTTAAAAAAATAAAACAACAATTAAGTATGATTTTGAGAATAGACTGTATATTTTTTTAGGATCAAATGTTATCTAATCATATAATAATCAATCTCCGATCAACATAATTTCTTCGTATAGTATACTTGTAAAATAAACTTTACAACATAGACTGTTCAAACAAAGTTCAGACTGCGGATATTATAAGGAGAAAAATGAAAAATTCTCCATTTTCTTGAGAACGGCTTGTGTTTGGCCTAGTTTTAAGTCAAGTTTTTTGGCTTAAAAGCAAAAAAAAAAATACATTTGATTTGAATAGTAAAAAAAAAAAAGCCGAGTTGTTTTTACTTTTTTTTTTATAAAAAGGTCATGATTTGATACCTATTTTTTTACAAAAAAAAAAAGTCAAAAAACCTAAATATTACTAAAAAAAAAGCTAGTCCAAGCTAGAGAGGATTCTTGTTTTGATATATAAATAAATTTTCTCTACAGAACGTTCTTTCCTACAAACAAAATAAAAAATAAAAATACCTATCATTATGGCTAATAATTTCTACATTGCCACAGCCCCATCGTTACGGTATTGATTTTAGAATAAAATTGCAGTTATTTATTTTGTGATGACCAAAAAGTTCTTTTTGACATTTTCTTGTAAGCTCGCTTTGGATAAACTCAGAATACACGAGGGCATGTGCTTTCTCACAAGTTGGAAAAATTAGGTTACTAGAAATTAATTCAATTGACCTTCACTGGATTAGAACTCGAGATATTTCGTACTCTAAGTTGAAACAATTTTTTAAAAAAAATTTATTTGATAAATGAATATCAATTTGTTGACTATTACTTATCAAATTTTGTCCTAGAATCGTCCGCGAATGCGTCACTCACATCTTAGAAAAAATAGGTCATTAGAAATTAATTCAATTAACCAACACGAGATTAGAACTTATCAAGATATTTTCTACCCAAGTTGAATACCAATTTATTGACTATTACTTATCAAATCTTGTCCTAGAATTGTCCGCGAACACGCTCACTCACATAATCTTAGAAAAAATAGGTCATCAAAAATTAATTCAATAGAACGAAAAAAAATGTGTTGATAATTGAATACCATTTTATTTACTATTACTTATCAAATCTTGTTCTAGAATCGTCTGCTATCCCAATCATGATTTTCCTACCCTAGAAGCAAAGGTCCTTCTCTTTTAGGCTGTTGTGGGCGAGGAGGGTTAAATGAATACCAATTTATTGACTATTTGTTAGAAAAAAAAGTAAATTTTGAATTTATTAGAATATGATTTTTAACTAACTTTGAAACTAATTATCTTTGTATTTGATTAATCTTTTTAAATGATTTCAAATTTTAATTTGTTTATCTCCATGAATAAAGTAATTATAAATTTTGTAGTATTTAAAATCATTAATAGGTGAATGAGAAATTTATTAAAAAATGTGCTATTGAAATTGACAAAAGGCTGGCAACTTGACCCAATATCACATTGCTAGGGAGATGAAAAATTAAGAAACATATAAGACTCAAGTTAAAATTTGGGTTTGGACCCCGATGAGTACCAAGTTTTGCAGATTAGTTTTATTTAATTAAAAATTTAAATTTAATTTATTTAAATTTTAAATCTAAAGTTACCGTTACTAATCGAGACCACTGGACGGTTCGGGATAGTTGGAGGTTTGCGCCCAATGGGCGGTCCAACTCACAGACTGAGCCGGTTTGGCGTTGGTTCGGTTTAATTCGAACAGTTGCCATAAACGCCTATTTAAATGCTGCTTTTCATCCCATTTCAGGATCTTTTTTTTTTTTTTGAGTCCATGCCTTCTCTGCTACCATTGTTCTGTTTCTTCATTTATGATCATCATCTCCGATGAAGTTTGATACAGACTTCGGTTCGTTGTGTGTGTGCAGTTTGCTGTGCGGTTACTGCATGCGGCAATTGCTTTATCCTGGAAGCAGATGTCTGATTCAATGCAAGCACCGAGGCGAGGCGCAATATGGCTTAAGGAGACAACGTTGAACGTTGGACCCGATTGCACTGTTTTACTCTTCTGTTCTGTAAGACTGTTCTATTTATTTCTATTCTGCTTTCGCTGTTCTTTTCTATTTTGTTTTTTTTTTATATAAATAAAACAGTCTTCGTTTCAATTTTGTTTTTATAAAACTATTTTATGTGCTAGCTTTGTTTTCTGCTTTTAAAACGTTTTCTGAAAACAATGTTCTATTTCTGTTAGTTTATTCTTTGTTCTATTTTTTCCAAAATAGTGTTGCATTTAAAAAAAAAACTCTTTATTAGTTTAACATATTGTTTGCAGCTGTTGTTTTGTTTTGCATATCGAAAACCAAAAACAAATTACATATATTCCTATTTTAGATTTCTTGAAATTAATTTTTAATTTTAGATTGCTTGTATCGGTTTTTGCTTGACCGACATATTGTTATTGTGATTCTAGTTTTTGAAACCAACACTCTTACTTATCAAATCTTATTCTAAAATCGTCTGCTATCCCGATTATGATTTTTCTACCCGAGAAGGAAAGGTCTCCTTTTGGGTGGTTGTGGGTGAGAAGGGATTCAAACTCTCAATACGAAGGTTCGTGGCCACGTTATCCCGCGTTAGTAACTTAAATTTTATACATAAATCGATGATTAACAATCTTACAATCCTGCATAACTGATACTCAATTGTTTTTATTTTATAAGTTTGTTTTTTCCCTCTTTTTTTGGAAAAATGAACATGCAAGTAAAGTTCCACCCCTCACATGAAGCCAATTAAATTGCTTTCATAGCCAAGGGGGACGCTTGTGTGACTATTAGGCCGGTTGAACTAGCCATGTGTTTCATTCCTTCAAACACATTTCAAATGTTAATTTTTTCCATACATTTTTCTTATAAATACCTATCAAATCTAACCTTATTTTCCATCAATTCCTCGCTATATCACTCTCCAGTATAGAGAAAACCCAAGATGGCATTGCCCAAGATTTATTCATTAGCCATTTTTTTGTGTCTTATGAGCTTAGCTCTAGTCCATTCTTCTCGCGCCCAAAACGCACCCGAAGACTACGTTAACGCCCACAATGTGGCTAGGACGGAGGTGGGTGTCAGACCCATCTCATGGAACGACACCGTCGCCGCCTACGCACAGAGCTATGCCAATTCGAGGATCGACGACTGCAATCTCAACCACTCGGGCGGACCTTACGGCGAGAACCTGGCCAAGGGCAGCGGGTCTTTTACGGGCACCGACGCAGTGAACCTTTGGGTTGGAGAGAAGTCCAACTACGACTACAACTCTAACTCCTGCGTTGGGGGAGAGTGCTTGCACTACACCCAAGTGGTTTGGCGCAACTCGATCCGCCTTGGGTGCGCTAGAGTTCAGTGCAACGACGACTGGTGGTTTGTCTCTTGCAATTATGATCCCCCGGGCAACTACGTGGGGGAACGCCCTTACTAAGACTAGTGAAAAAATAACGGTCACATTTCGATAGCTGAATTGAATCGCACTGCTCCTATTATCTAAGCTTATGGAGAATAAAGTAATTAAAAAGCTTAAGATTATTAATTAATAAGCTAGCTAGAACATGCATGATTGGCGAGAATAACGTGTAGTGCTACTATTTTGCTTTGTTCTCTTTGTTGTTTTGGATTTGCTCAATCAAATAAATGTTCTAAATGAGGTGTGATTATTACTAAAAAAACAAACAAATAAATAAATATATATATATATATATATGTCACTTTGGTGTGAACACCAAATTGAAACCAACTCACCCTTTTATGACTCCAAAATTATCCCCTAAAAAATTATATTTACATTGTTGTTCTTAATTGCTACAACTATTCATCCAATAACAATAAGAGAATTAAAGTAAAAAACAATCCATGTAACTGTTTTAATTTTTTCTCTAACTTCTTGCTCTCTCTTTCAAATCTTACTTCTAAATATTGCATTTAATTTATTTTTTTTAATTTAATATTTTTTATAATAAATTAAATATTGCACACGTATATCGTGT
>JAOTRH010116978.1:0-15004 GCA_034768845.1 Heliamphora exappendiculata
GATTTCTGGGTAGTGGCAGTATTTCTAGAGGGCAAGGTAAGTCAGCTCAGGTATCCCCGGAAACAAATTCCTTATGTTAGATGGTTTTGCTTTTGGTGTGATGGGTCGAACTGCTTAATTGTTTATCAGGAAGTTAATCTGCAATCTAGCATTTAAGGTGACAGTTTTTTTTGTGATGGGTGCGGAGATGCATAGTTGTAGCTTGTCAAGTACTTAGAAGTCACATCAGTTGTAGAAATTTGGACAACATCGATGGCTGGGTATCCATGTCATGCAATTTATTCCAATTGCTCTTTGGTTTAGAATTTTTCTAATTTTAAGCATTGTGATGAGTCCCTAAAATTTCTACCATTTCATCATTCCATCTCCTACCTGTCAATATGCCCTGTTCTTCTTCTAGTACTTTTGTTTATTCTTCTAAGTGCCCAATATAATTCTTGGATGTTGCACTAGGTTTTATGTATTTTTTAAGTTCTTGACTGGCATTTGATTTTTTAAATTGGAAAAATGATAAAAACAGTTTTAAGACTATCTAATGAATGTAGCTTGTTTGTAAAAATATATAATTATATTATATTTATCATAATCTTACAATTCACTATTTGATTCACTTTTCATGCATAAACCACTGTTAAATCTATTTTGTGATGAATCGTGATTAGTCTTACAATTCACAATTCAATTTACTAGTTGATTCATGATTTACAAGTTATGTGATTTGTCAAACCATCAAATTCAACTAATTTTAAACCTCTATTTACAAATTGTTTTTCTTGAAAATTCCAAAATTATAACTAGGAAATAACCATGCATAATTTGGCAGACTCAATAGGTTCATAACCTTTTTTTTTCTTATTCTTACGTCAAAAAATGTCAAAATACATGTTTTAAGAAGTTTAAGATGGAAATAATACTTCTAATAAATTATTTATTACTTTTATGGTCAAACAAATATAATTTATGTGGTTTGGGTTAGATCTACTGGACTCAATGATTTGGTAATATTTTATAAACTTTTTTAATTAGCGATAAGAATATGCAACATGTTTTAAACAGCTTTATGTTTAAACTAAAGATTTCTCACCGACTCTCTTTTCTTATTCTACTCTTTTATAGGTTTCTTCATTCAGTTTATGAATATTAAATGATAATATATTATGATTTTCAAGAAATCTTATCGTTGGATGAATTTAGGAAAAAATCTCGTGGTGAAGGCATGTCTTTCCTAGTAGATGATGTAATCACGTTCTTATGTTATAATTTGTGTCAATATCAACTTAGTACATACTTACATATAATTTGATTCACATTTCTATTCAAGATTCGACAACTGCAATATATATACACACACACACACACACATATATATGTAACATAGGTACACACACACACACACACACACACACACACACACATATATATATATACGTATTTATGTATGCATCTTATAAGTGGAACAACATAGGAATCATTCTTCTATTTTGGGGGTATTAGGGATGCAAGTGATCATCCCTATCAATGAGGGCATTGGAGTTGCAATGATGTTTGGTTAATATGGTAGCCATTGGTCAATATGGTTATTGGAGTATTGTCTGCCAATTTTGGGGTTGCTGGTTCAGTGGTAGGAGTGTCTGTCAGCAAAGGCAGCTGTGGTGGAATTGGTGGCCGACTCAATAGAAGATTTGTCCTAAAATTGCCATAATGAGCACTTGATGGGGTTATCAACCAACACCAAACGTTCTTTATTCCTGTTTGTGGAAAAGGAAGAATAATGGCATTTTCTCAAACTATGTTACTTGCTGATATAATGGTCTATTATAGAGTATATTTTTTTATTGTTTATTTTCTCAATCTAAATGCCATAAAGAAGAGGACCCATATTCATAATACTTACTAAATTATACTGCTATTTATTTTTTTCTTAAATATTAAATTATCTTACTATTTTCTGCCTCCGTTTAGCATCACAATATCAGACTGCTCGTTCTGAGCTTTATTAGTTAAATAGTGCAGGTTTCCTGTAAAACATGCTGTTTTTGGAAATCAAAATGGTTTACATGGTTGATTTTTGACTAAAGTACAAATTTGGGGTTCCAATCTGCGCTCTTGTAAATGATTATATTCTTGGTTTGAATCTTTTAATTTTTTATATACTGAATATCCTATACAAAAATATGTAATCATTTTTGTCAACTATTTCTATAATAAATCATTGAATGTGTCGTTCACTGACTGATGCATAAAAACCGTATTCTTAACCATGTAGATGCACATTCATATCTTATAGCGATGGAGTATGCACATTGGGAAGCCTTCCAGATTAAACTATTAAGTAGAAGATATCGTAATTTGTTTTGGGTGGTTTAATTTCTGGCAACATGGGTTGCTTCTTTCTGTTTTATTTTTCCATTTGAAATTACCCTGCAGCAGGGCGTGGGAGTTGATGTAAATCTCTAGATGGGTATAACATGTTTGCTATACTTTTCGTACTCTCTCGGCAATTCTACGGAAGGTTCTTGGAAATTATTTCTCCTGGATTGCTGCTTTATTAGTTGGTAAGGGAAATGCCTTGGCTTGCTTTTCTTACTTGAAGCTTTGGTTATATTGTATTGAGTTTAGCATTTTGTTTTAAGCAGTTGGGAATTGCATGTTATAACAGCATGTTCATCTAGCCTTTCCTATATTTGTTTTTCTGAAGCTGATGGTGTTTGTGTTACTGTGGCAAACATACTAGTTAGCTTTACTGTTCGAGATGTTGCCTCTTCATTTTAGTGTTTCTCCAGATGGGTTTGTTTGATTATTCATTTATTTCTTAATCAGTACTTGTTCATTTATTTCTTGGTCAGTACTAAATGGTGGTTGCTTTCTTCTTATTTATTTATTTGCTATACTAAAGGTCGACATTATGTAGGCTTCGAAGCTCCCTGTGGCTCCAGTTTAAACCACATCAGATTGCTGCTGGATCTGCATATCTAGCTGCAAAATATTTAAATATGGATCTTTCTTCATGCCAGAAAATCTGGATGGAGTTTCAAACACCGCCATTTATTCTTGAAGGTATTTAATTGAATGTATTAAATGTTGCATTGTTTTTCATAAATTATCAACATGCACTCAAGTTGTTAGACCATTATATTGTGATAAGACTTCCAGAAAATCCAACTTGCAGTTTCCAAATAGCAACCAACTAACATGGTGTTCGTAGATGCCAGGGATGTTGGCTTTAGTTAAAAGCACACTTCCATAACTCCATTTAATTGGGTGGTATATCCAACTTTGATCCTTTTTTTTCTTCTTTTTAATAAAAGAAATTGTGTTGTGTTCAAACATTATAGTAGCCGAACAATTCAAATCCAGTTTTGTTATGTAATTCCTGTATGTCGCATGGAATACCCAACTTGGCTCCAACTTGGCTCACTGAAGCTTTTTGGTTCATTTCACCAATCTTGTTCTGCATACCCCCTTTTTTAAGAGCTCATGACTAGGAGAGTGGTTGATAGAAACCATTTTTAAGTTTTTATCTTATAGCTCAGAAAAAGTTAGAAAAACCTAAATGGGTGTGCTTATAACTTTTTGCTTGTAACTTCTAATTTTAAATCAACAAACACAAATTTTACTGCTTGAATCTATAAGTTTGCAGCTGTAACAAACATTTGTAATTTTTGCATGAAGTCATATTCATATCTTTTCAGGTATAACTTGTAAATTTATAATTTCAGTTACACCAAACACCCTTTATATTTGCTTGCTGCCATGCCCTTATTATTTACTAGAAGGGTAGCATATACAGTATGTGTGTGCACTGCAAGGGGTGATTGCCCATGAATATGTCTTGTTAAAAATTAAAAGTTGTTTTAAATTTTAAAACTGAAATCAAGCAATTATTTTAAAATTTAAAATTACTTATAAATACTATTAAATTCAAAACTTTAGGGAAATATAGTCAGTTGAAAAATCTACAAAATTTCAATTTGTTGGAGACACCAATTGGTGTTCTCCCTTTATCTAATAGAATATATTACAGTAACCAACTTTAATTTTGGTTCTCCCCTTCCCCTTTTCTTGGTGTAGGCCTTGTATCTCTTGTTCACACGGGTCGCTGGTTATGGTTGTGCACGCCCAAAGTTTCTTTAGTTGGTTTTCTCTTAGTTTAGCTGCATTTATTATGTTGCATACGGTAAAACTGGTCAGTCTCTTTTACATACAAAAGAGAGTGTTGCATGCCTTTTATAGTTGCCTGCCGGAATAGATGATTTATTCAAGCTGTCATCCCAAGCTGGAATTGTACTTCACTTAACTGGCATTACTAATGGAACCTTTCGAGTACCTGTGCCTGTAAAGACTGTATCTCTATAGCCGCCCCACGCCTCTGATCTCAAAGTCACCATCACTTGAACAATGATACTGAACTTACTTCACTTACGAAAGTTTTTTTTTTTGATTAAGAATGTAATGTTTGAGAATCTTTTTTCGTCTTTGATTTTTCCCCATACAATCTTGGTGAAAATGATAATAAATGTGTTACCATTTGATGCCAGATGTAGCGCAGCAATTGATGGAGCTATTTTAGCAGATGAAAAAGGATGACTCTTTCAGCTTCTCTGCCTCACCTTGATATGGTACTTGTTAGCTTTGTTGGTATACTATATATACTAGTTCATGTTTCAAAGATCAATCATAGTTTTTGAGGATGTACTATCATAAAGCTTTGCAGGGGATAGGATTTGTTGCCTCCAATGTAGAATAAAAGCTTGGAGGAGTCTGTGACTTGAATGGTTTAGAATGTGCATTAGGAAAGAGTGCATTTTTTCCTTTCTGAACTATTGGATTGGTGACTTCAAGTCATTTACAAAATATGAACCCTTTTCTTCTCTCCTTATTTCAATCAAATGCATTTTGAACTGTTTTTGTTAGTCATAGACAAAACATAATGTGAAAAAACTTGTGCAGCATTCAACTGAAGAACTCTTCCAGAACCGGGAATATTTTAGGTACCAATAACAATCTAGGTCAAAAGGGATGTTATGTGGGGGATCAATAACTGAAAATAATTATGATCATGTGTTATATATTGATAAAATTCTGTTTCTTTCTAGTTTAAATAATATTACTGATGTAATGTGTTCATGGTTTTTAGAAGTAGAAAAAAATCAAAATATTAATCAAACTATTTAGAAACTCAAGTTGAGTCGATTAAATCCAAAATAGATAATTTTGGAACTATTTTTTATATTGATTTAAAAACTGAAACCGAACAACAAATGGAAAGTCTAATAAAAAGCTAGTCTCTACATCTGTTGGAAAAAAAAAGATGGAATGAATCATTATAGAGATAACACAAGCCCTAAGTTATATTATATTACCTTAGACACAAGCCCCAAGTTATATTGTAAATCCAGTGTACTCACTTTTATATCTACCATTGGGGTGATTCTAAATACACATAAAATTATTTTTTTAAAAATACAATTCTATCTCTTATTCAAATTACCAAAATAACTTTTAATCTTCAAAACTTTAAATTTCCTCCACCGTAGCTTTTCTCACTGCCAGCCACCACCCCAAGCCATCGTCACTACCGCCCTCCACTGCCACTTTAGCCGACCACCACAATCCCACCATCCCCCCTTGAAACACCAGCTGTCACCTCTCTCTCCTTCCCTGCCTTTGTTCTTTGTGCACACTCCCACTTTTCCCCTCTTTTCTCACCACCTCAAACCACTGTTTGAATTACCATGGCTGAACAGATTGGCTTATGTTTAGACTACTATGTTTGAACAAATGAAACCAACCGACGGCAGGTTGTCAAACATCAATCATTGATTTAGTACTAGATTGTCGAATACCTCTTGCTAGCGATCTGGTTCAAGAATGGGGGCTCGCAATTTGTTAACAGGCTCCGGGTGGAAGGGTGGCAAGGGTCAAGAAAGGTGCTAATGATTGCGGCGAAGAAGAGAAAGGGAAGTGGTGGCGGTCACAATAGTAGAGGGAGGCGCAGTGGTTGAGAGGAATGAAAGAGAGACAACCGGGAGAGTGAGGGAGGAGGGGAGGGCGGGTGGTGCGTGATGGTGGAGGTGGCAGTCGGAGATGGGGGAGGTGGTGGGTGGGGGATGGATATATTTTGGGTAATAAGGTAGGCATAGAAAGCAAAAAGTAAAAAATTTAAAATTTTACCTTATACTTAGAACGAGGCATGTGTACTCAACATCTTCTGTATCATCCCTACAATTTAAATTATGGAATGCTGTGAATATGTTTATGGGTCGGAAGCCGGAAATCTGATGATTTGGGTGACCTCCAAAGTTGGAAGAATACTACAATAGATAAACAAGTATATTTGAATCTAACAAATTATGTTGATTAAGCTTCTAAATAAAATGATGTCATAGATTTTGTTCCGTGCTTTTTTAGGCCAACACCAATCTTTCTTGTAAATGATCAGCAAATCCAAATGATGGCATATATATATATATATTCAAATTTTCAATGTAAAATTCTCCATCCTCAAATGTTTTTTTTTTAATCAATTTATTGCGCAATTGTACTGTCACATTTTGATATTGTGTTTCAAGATAGTTTGTCTGGGTATAAAATGAGAATATATAAAGGAATAAGAGATATATGTAGAAGTTATGGGAATAGTTTTTATTTTTTTGGTATTAATTTTAGTAATAAGTTATAATAATTTTTAGATACTCATAATTTTTGCTACAAGTTATAATAATAATTATTATTTATAAATAATTAATTTTAGTTACAAATTAATATATTTTTTAAACACTTTGCAAATTTTACTATAAATTATTCTTAGCAACTTATGTTTCTGGTTTGATTGTGGATGATTAGGACAATTTGGTGTAGTTGTGGTTAGTTGCTCTGTTTGGGCTAGTTTAGATAAATGATTATTTTTATGGGATAATTACCGTGCTCAAATTATTGATATTTTAATTATTATGGATTGGATTATATAATTTTTTTTTTTTTTTCGTACCGAAGCTGATAGGTTGAGAGTAAGAGAACATAAAAATAAATAGTATCTCATTTGGTTTGATATAATTTTGGTAAAATATTATAAAATTGCAAATAAGTGAAATAATAATAGTCTCGAAGCTCTTAGACTTATCTAGGCGGTAGAAGGGTAATAATGCTAAGATGCAGAATTTATTGTAGTTAAAAAGGCTAAAGGGATAGTTTAATTTCTCTCCCAATTTAATAAACCAAATAAAGAATTATATAAAATTATTCTCATAGGGTATGTTTGAATTGGCAGACTGCATGGGACCGGATTGGATTGAATTAAAAAATGTGGCGCCGAACTAATATTTTGGCAAATAAGGGATTAATAAATAGTATTATATTATTTTTGGTATTAGTAATATTATGCTTCATTATTATTATTAATATCAAGTTTTAAATTTTTTTTTTATTTACCAGTCAAGAATAATTTTATAATTTTTATCTAATTTTGTTATCTTACTTTAATAAAAAATGAATTAAATTTTTTATTGTACATATAATTTATTTTATAATCTCTTGGTATTAAAAAAGTACGTGGAACTCATGATATTAATTATTCTTTCTATCTTACTCAATTTTCGTTGAAATACCAAACGAGCCCATATAGTCTGAAAATATTAAAATGTATATTCTTAAAATTAAAAAATAAGTTAAACGTTCATATTCACTTAAAGCGTAGTTTACACACCATACCGTTAAATCTAAACTATTAAATTGAAATTTGAGATAAAATTATTAGTAACTTTTTTGAGTTCATAATATTTGTAGGGAATGAAAGTTTTACTTCATTAATTGGTAGCTGTCAATTTCAAAAGAAGAATTGAGGGAGAAAAAAAAAAGAATATTCGGTTGTCACGTGTCATAATGGTATTGGTGGGTGGCGTTGTCCACCAATGAATGTGCGCAAGAATGGGGTTGACCAGCCCACATTCACCCGATCAAGGTGGATGAAGCAGCTCCACACCATCCAATCATCCATGTGATTGCTTTTGGGTGGGGCGTTCATGGTCAGGTTGGGTCGGGTGAATTTCGACCCGTTTGATTACGTATTTTTTTATTTTTTTATTTTATACTTTATCAATTAATGACTTCGATAGTTTTGAGTCCTTGAATTTAACAGGTTTATGGGCGAGTGTAGTTTGATTTAACGGTTTAAATTTGTTTATTTTAAATTTTTTTAATTGAGTTTGTTTTATTTTTCAATCAATTATAATAATTTTTTTAATTAAAAAATTATGTTTAATAAATTTAAAACTCAAAAGATTATAAATTTATCAATTAAATCACATATAGACCAAATTATATAATTTTTACACAAAAATATTAAAATAATAAGTAACTTAATCTTATAATAAATGTAAAAATTTATAAATTTTAACATTTATTACTCGGGTTGAATTCGGCAGATGATTACACTCAAGGTCCGTAATCGACTACCATATGAGAAAAAAAATTTGATAAACTCATTACTTGATCGCATTATGGGCAAAATCGAATTGAGTTTAATCTTTTTAAATAAAAAAGAAATTAAAAAAATTGATTGTTTGAGATAATTTTTTTATTTTTTTGTTTTTCATTAATTTAATATACGCTTATCTTTTATTTTTTGTGAGAAGTGCTGATTTTTTTAATTAAAAATATTATAATAATTTTGCTCAAAAAAGTGAGAGTATTTGAAATACGTGTAACTTTTTTTTAAAAATAAAATAAAATAATAAATTAACTTTTTAGAAAAATCGAACGATGTAGACCGTATAACTTAAAAGTTTAACTTTTTAAGAAAAAAACCTAACTTTTAACATAAACTAATAATTATTTAATCGTATTTTGTTACGAATTTTTGTTCATCACTTACTATGACACATTTACCCTCATTAATCATTAGCGTGTCATATATATGTATTTATTAATATTAATAGTTATAAGTTTATCACATTAAATAATAAATAATAACTGCTAAGTTTATTTTAGCTTGGTTTCGAATAGTTTTTATATGACTTTTTTTATTTTTGACTTTTTTTAATATTAATGTAAATAAATATATTTTTTAAACTTGTCTCGTCGTCCCGAGTAATTAAAAGAATAAAAATACTTATCAAAAATTTTAAAATTTCTTTTAAGAAGAAAAAAAGATACTTCAAGTCTTTAAGTATGTTTTCTTTGAAGGCTTCAGCTATTTTTTCCCCAATTTCAACTCAAATGAATATATATTTTTTATTTTAAAAAATAACTATAAATTTAATAAGTCAAGGATATGACCTCTCTCCATGCATTTGTAGCTTTTCTTTTTTAAGGTTTTTTTGACCTTTTAATCTTTTTATAAAAAACATAGATATAAAAAGATGTAAAAAAATTAATTAATTATAATGGGAGGCCAAAGTAAGTTTTTTAAGAGACTTTTAAGTAAGTTTTTTTTTTTAAATAGGCCAAATATAGGTTCATAGGACAGAGTAAAAAATCGGATCCATGAGGACGAATAGGAGCTATCGTCTCTTTAAATTTTGAAAAAAAATTTAAAATTGTTATAATATTAGTCTACAATATATTAACATTAATAAGTCCACTCCTGAATTTTTCTAAAAAAATTAATATTTAGTCCTAAGAATTTTTTTTAACTACTCACTTCCTAAATTAAAATCATTATATGTATACCATTTGTGTACATTTTTTTTTTTGAAAATAAAGCTTTGACTTTGTTCGGCCCAAAAATAAAGTTTTGACTTTGTTCTACATTAATCACATTGACGAGGGAAAAGTAATTGGGTAAATTAATTTATTGGTTTATTTGTTTATTTAATTAAGTTGATTTTTTGTTTTTAATAAAAAAAATTCGTTATTTAGTCAAACTATTATATTTTTTAAATTTCTCTCATTAAGACGAATTGAAAAAATAAAAAAATTTGATCAAAATATAAATAAAATTCAAAAAAGACAAAAATAAACAAAAATAAACTAATAAGTTAAATTTTATGAGTTATAACTAAAATTAACCAATAAGCTAATAAGCAAGTTTGACCAAACATACCCATCATGTGAAAATAACTTATTTATAATAATGTTTTGTCTTTGTTTTTTTTCTTTTAATATCTTATGTGTTTTTACTTTTTGTATTTAATAAGTTATAATATTTGGATATTGACACAACTTTTATTATTGTAGGAAGTAGAGTTATTTTTGGAGCTTTCACTCAAATGTCTCAAAAAATAAGTTTTAAATGCGCAAGGTCCAATTGCATTATTTTTTCAAAAAATAATCTGCAAACAGATAAATTTATCTATTTTGCATAACAAACTAATAAATTTATCTATTTGATATTCATTTGTTATTCATTTATTTAAGATACAAATAAATAAATTTATTTATTTTCATATCAATACAGATAATCGAATAAATAAATTTATCTGTATTATTTTTTGTGTTTTCAATAAGACAGATAAATTTATTTGTATTTTTTGTACGTGCTTTTAATAAAAGACAAATAAATTTATCTGTGATGTTTATACGTGTTTTCAATAAGACAGATAAATTTATCTGTATATTTTTGCACGTGCTTTTAATAAAAGACAGATAAATTTATCTGTATTTTTATATATGTTTTAAAAATGTACATATAAATTTATATGTATTCTTTATACGTACTTTTAATAAGACAGATAAGTTTATCCGTGTTATTTATATGTACTTTTAATAAAAGACAGATAAATTTATTCGTGTTCTTCTTATATGTTTTGAAAATGCACAGATAAATTTATCTATTCTAGGGTATTTTTGTCCTAAAAGGATCTTGCACGTTAAAACTTTTATGCAAATGGATTTTACTCGTTAAAAAATCTTATGTTAGATGAAAAGCAGTAAACGGCCTATAAATTTAACTGTTTACTAATTTTTTAATTTTTTAATTAAGAGTGTTATGATTATTTTATTCAATAAGAAAATTCATGTGTCTGTGATATATATAGCCTTTTTTTCAACAATCTTTTTAGAAGAGTTGATGGACTTTTTCAAAATTTACTATAACTTAAAAACTATTTTTAAAAAAAATAAAATTCAGCTTTTTAGTGGACTTTATCTATGAGAGAAATTATTTTATGGGTAAAAAATACTATTCATCATGTTAATGTGATGTAATATTTTATTTATATTTTCTAATATAAAATTATGTTGATGTGTTTTAGCTGTTGCCTTATAATATAAGGCTATAGTTCAAAAATACAAATAAACGACATTCTTCAAAATTATAATACATAACATTCTTCAAAATTATAAAAACATGAAGTATATGTATTGGTTAAACACATTAAATTAATTTATTAATATAGGCACTGTTTAGGCTAATTTCTATAAATTTTATATATTTTTCATTTTTTCATTTTTTTTTCATCTTTTGATTAATTTGTATTAATATTATGAACCGAGAAATTAATTTCTTTATTTAAAAAAATTACTAAAGATAAAAATAAGAAATATATAATTTAACTTATTTGTTTATTTTGGCTTTGAAGAAATAGAAAAAAAAAAAAGAACTGTAAAAATATTCTGCATATTTTTGTGTTTCTAAACTGTACAGCATAGAGCTTATTTATATGTAAATGAAGGCAAGTAATAATAGAAAAACAATAAATACAAAGAATTAAATCAGAATAACCCAAGCATAAAATCAAAATATTTATAAGCATAAAATCAGAACATTCTAATATTCTAACATTTCCCTTAAACTCGAAATGCGAAGTCAACTGGAGTTTGGAAACAAGATCACGTAGCCGATCAGGATGATGAAACTTCGTAAAAATATCGACAAGCTGATCTTCAAAAAAGACAGAGCGAAGATGCAGGGTACCCTACTGAAGGTGATGCCGAATAAAGTGACAATCAAATTCAATATGCTTAGTGTGCTTATGAAAGACATCAGGAGTGACTCCACATGGTGGACTGTGGGGTCAATTGACCCCATCAAAAAAAAATTATTATTGTTATTATTATACTTTTTGTTAATTAGTGTATAATTGAGCCTATTAAAATATTATAGTTGACTCCATGATAATATAAAAACACTTTAATTGACCCATGATAATATAAAAATACCAAATGATTAATTTTAACGCATTACACCATATTTCTACTATAAGTATTTTTATTTTAAACACAAATTATACATTCGTAATTCTTAAAAAGTCATGACGACAAAATTTTTTACAAACTATAAATTTAAGGGTAAATTACATTGAGCTCCCCTCTAGTTTATAATAAAAACAAAAATATTTTTTGTGATTTTTGAAATGTTACTAATCCCCTATTAGGTTTAATTTTTGTATCAAATTAGTCAAACTGTTAAATTTTAGCTCTGTTGCATGTTGTTTGACGCGTTTTTTGAATAAATTTTTATGATCCAATCCATTCATTATGTTGAACTCGTCGAGTTTGTTAAATGTGTGAAATTTTAAATTCATTTGATACATGTAACTAAGTGATTGAGTAACATTTTATTTAACAATGTTTTTTTAAATTATAATTTTTATTTATTTATTTATAAAATAATATTAGGAGACCTTATTCAATCACTTAGTTACAGATATCGGATGAATCTAAATTTTTACATGCTAAATAAACTCAAAAATTCTATATAATGAACGAATTGGATCATAAAAATTGGTTCGAAAAATAGGCCAAACAAGACATAGCTGAACAGAAATTTAATGGTTGGACTAATTTGATACAAAAATTGAACTTGAGAGAAAGTTAGTGACATTTTAAAAATCAAATATGGGGTTTCTGTTTTTGTCAGAAACCAGAAGAGATATTCTACACAATTATAAATATGCAATTTTAAGAACTTAATTAAAAATCTTTTTATAAAGTTAAATACAAAGTTACTTTTTTATGTGGTTTGATTCAATAATTGATTTGATTCAATAATTGATTTGTTTCATGTATTAAAAATTATATTTTAATTATTGTTGATAACGTGTTATTATATACATATTTTAAAATATAAAATATCGTCGAATATAATCGTAGAAGTTTAAATATTTTTTTCGGTTGAAATAACAGTATAATTATATTCAAACGGTATTCTATCTAGTAATTTATATGTTAAATTTAATTTGTGTTATACTAATTTCAGATGATTAATTATTGTCTAATGTAAAAAATATTATCTTATAATTTTTAAATGACCGCATTGATAAAAAATTTTGAAGTCCCACTTAAAGACATTATTGTGCACAATCTAGATAGCGCTTCGATTATCACAATAAATAAGAAAACTAGTCATTTGATGAGCACCTAAGCCATCGTAATTACAAAAATTCAATTGTAGTATCAGCAAGTGCACGGTACTCAGTCTCAGTACTGGATCGGGTAACAACAGTATGCTTCTTACTACGCCAAAAAATGAGAGAGGCGCCGAGTAAGAAATAGTATCCCTGGTGGAGCAACGATCAGTAGAATCATCAGCCCAGTCAGCATCAGAGTAAGTGCAGAGCTCAAGTGATGAATGTAAAAAAAAGTGAAGGTCATAAAACAAAGTCTCCTTAATATATCGTAAGATACGAAGAACAACAGCATAGTGAGCAGAGCGAGTGATACTCATAAACTGGCTAGCCAAATGATTCGCATAGGAAATGAATTTCTTAATTTAAAAAAATTGCTAAAGATGAAAATAAGAAGCATATAATTTAATTTATTAGTTTATTTTGACTTATTTTAAATTTTTTTTAATATTTTGATAAAATATTTATTTTTTTGACTTGTCTTTAGTGAGAAGACTCGAAAAATATAATAATTTTTTATTAAATAATAAAAAATTATTTAAAATAAAAATAAACTAAATAAAATAAATAAATAAGAAAACATAAACGTGTCACGCATTTGGTCGCCAATGTCCCCATCACACCACCAACGTCCCATTTTTCACATTCGCAATTAGGTGGTAGGCGCACCATACACCCATCCCTCTCCACCAGAAATGACTTTCATGAACCCCACTGTTAGGGAAAATTATTATATTATTACGTGATATTATTTATTTAATATTTTTAATAAATAAAAATATTTAATACATATTAAGTGAGTTTTTTTTATTTTTTATTTTTTATTTAGTTTATATTTGACTTAATTTTTTAAAAAGTTTTTTGCTTAAATTTTTTTAAAAAAGCCCACTAATTTGATTTAAATTGACTTTTTTTTATATTTTTTTATATTTATTTATTTTTATAAAAAAAATCAAAAAGCTAAAAAATTTAGAAAAAAAAGCTAATTAAAATACAAACTTATCCAATAAAAACAGATGGACTTACATTATTTCACGCGAAGCATTTTTTTGCTACTTAATTTAATAAAATCATCACGTAAGCATAATTAATCCACCATTATGGTGTGCATGGAGTTGGGCTTGAGCTCATCATATAATTATGCATATTTAGGGTTCTTTTGGCTACTTAATTTTTTATTTTTCGGATTAAAAATGTAAAAATTAACATGACTTATTTGACAAAAAAGCAAAAACAAAAAAAACTTAAAAAGTCAAATTAAAATACTAATTCTTATAATATTTTATTTAAGCTTTTACATAATATCTCTCAATTATAACTCATTATTATCACTACTAACTACATATAATTATTATTTTAAACAATACAAAAAAGTAAAAATTTTCAATTTGAACAAAATACAAAACATTTAAATTTTTACCTAAACAATTAATTTAAAAAAAGTTATCATAAAGAATAATTTATTAAATAATTTACTTTAAATCAAATTTAATTTTTTTGACAAAAGTGAAAAAAAATAAGGTAGTTGGCAATTGACGTCAGAATTTTTAATTTTATCCGCTACAATCGATTAATGAGTTCAAAAGTTCTGGGCTTACAAATTTGACAGATTTAGAAGTGTTGGGAGAATTTCCAACGCCTACATAAAATACATGTTCGGGGATCCAGAAAATACATCTTTATTAAGCTTTCAACAAATTACATAAATCTGAAATTTA
>JAOTRH010116989.1:0-15003 GCA_034768845.1 Heliamphora exappendiculata
TTCTAAATTAACTTTGGTTGCACGGGTTTATTTTTGATCGTTCGACGTCAAAATTTTTATTTGGAGCCCGTTTCGGCTTTTGCCCGTCCAGTTAATTTTTTAACCGATAATCATTTTTTTAAAAATAAAAATCTTAGCAGTTTTGCCTCCAACATACCCCCCTTATAACAAATTTCGTCCCCAAAATTTCCAAGCGTGCCTTTCTTTCAAAAGTTCTATTGTTGAATTGTTCGCATAGTGCCTTTCTACTCTCAGCGCAACTCTTGTGTCTACTCTAGGCTTTGGCCCGACATTGACAGATCTTCTTGATCTTTCTGATTGTCCCATTTGTGTGGTCTGCCTTAACAGAATGATCTTTCCACTATCTGATGTCCAGGTTTATCTTGTCGGCACGTAGAGTTTCGGGTGCCTCTTCCACTGTCTGGATCATTCTCTGATTAGAAGCTAATCTAGGGCAAAGCGAACGTGATGAGGAAGGATGGTTGGTGGTAGAAGTCTACTTCCGCAAGTCTGTTGTCGTTTGGCATAAGATCCCATCAATTATCTCCCTTGTTGTTCTTTCCAGCTAGCTTGTGGGTACGGCTTGATAGGAATGAATTGCCTCAATGATTTTCCATGACCAGAGTTACTCTTCTTTTGGGTCTAAATCCTCTTTGAATCTGCCAACTCTAAATCTGCTACTCGTGTTGCCGGTATGACTTGTGTATAAGTGGGAAGTTGCATGTAGACGATCCTTCCCTAAATTGATGGCTCTAGGCTCCACTCAATCTTTCGCGCTTTCGACTCTTCGTTTGGTATAATGGCTGCAGCAAAGTGGCTCAACTCATCGAAGCGATTAGTGTACTGGGTTACCAGCATCGATCCTTGTTTGAGTTCTAGGAATTCTCTAATCTGTCCCTAATGGAGGGGAGAGGGAAAATACTTCTCTAAAAATAATCCTTCGAACTGATCTCATGTTAAGGCTTCCACGTCTTGGGTGTTGTTGTTCATAGACGACCAATGGTCTACTTTTCCTTCTAATAGGTGAGCTGCTAAAGCTACTCAATCTGCCTCAACTTGAACTCCCATTGAGTTGAATAACTTCTTGATGGCCCTTAGCCACTTTTGGTTCTACTCCTCCTCTAAACGTAGGGACTCGCTATCTTCCAAGCTCTAATAAGAACCACGCTTTGTCACGCACATGGGGACAATTAATGTTAGTGGCAAGCTCTCATAAAACTTGGGCTAATCTAGGTGCTTCGTCATCTATGGGTGCACTAGTTTGTTGGTGGTGATTTGGTCGTCTACTGACCATCCTAAAAAAAACTGTCTTATGATTTAGCGATTATTTCAATTCTTGATTATTTTCACGTTTTGGAATCTTGTGAAGTTAAGTTTGAGAATATTTTAGCAAGCATTAAGTGTAAGATAACTTATGGAGATTTTTTTTTTCACAATACTTGTATTTCATGTCATTCAAGCTCGGGTGCATAGCCAATACAAGGTTTCAAAAAGGTTTATAAAACACACATACAACATTAAAAGAAAAGAAAAAATTCAACGCGGAGCTTGCTAGAGCCTACTAAAATAGACACAAATAGAAATATCGAGCGACTGCCTTGTGCTCCTAAAGGTTGTAGAGTTTCTTCTTGCTCCTAACGCTTGATTCTGACATCTTGGTATGTAGGGTTTGAGGGTCTCCTCCTATGATTGAATTGTTTACTAGGTAGTTAATCATCCAAGGGTAAACTAAACGTGACAAGAGGTATGACGGTGGTGATTATCTAGTCTTGCAACCCGTCGTGGCTTGGTGGTTAAATCTTCATCAGATTCCAAACGTTCATTGTCCTAGTCAAGATTCTTCATTATTAGACAGTGAAGGCAGAATTCAGATTCTAACGTTTGATGAGAAGGTCAGTGTATGTATCGATGCGTGTGGTTGTACTTCCTTTTCTTGCGTAGTAAGTCAAATGTCTTAAGCTCGACGTTGCCTCTCGTCTTTTTTTTTCCTACTGGCGGTATAAACTTTTGTTCCTCAGTCTTTCGAATAGGTGCATTAGCTACGAACTAGTCTGGAGAAGTTCAAACTTTTGTCATGTGGTGATGTTGTAGTTTCTCCGATGCAAAACTGTCGTCTTTAACTGTAGGTCCTTAATGGCATAGTTTAATTCGTTGGAGCCTCCGAATGAGACATAATATCTTGATAACTACCATTACTCGCCTATCCACTGGGTAAGATTTTGAAGGTCAATCACGGATAGACAAAATCGTGCATGGGGTTTAATAAGGATAGTCAGCTCAATTTTATTGGTCTCAAGGAAGGCGATCATAAGGTGGTGAATGGGTAAGCGTTTAGCTAAGGATCTCGAATAACATACTAGGCTACACGAGATACAGTTGGGGCTAAGGCGGCAAAGGGAAGGCGAACAAGTTCTTTACCAAGATTCATCGAGAAAAATTTTCCAAGATGGATTAAGTTAGGTCAAGGGGTTATAGTTAAAGAAATCACCGTTGACCCAGATTGAGAGGTCGGTTGAGGCTTAGATGCATTGAAGATATGAGATCAACAATTAATGAATATTACAAAAGGGGATGTTCTTGGGACCAATCTGTGTAACACGAGATCTTGATAAAAGGTATGTTTAAGCAATGGGTAGCCAAACTAGATATTTTCCCTGAAATTACGTCGGCCTAACGTATTTCATTTCAAGCATCCAAGTCGACTCCCCAGGTTGGAATTTCAAGAATTCACAAAATTACTTTAGCCAGGTGTAGTATTGAGGCTAGGGGAAGATGAATGGTGGCAGAGGATCTTAGCAATGTCGAATGTTCAGGGCTAAAGGAATGATATTGAGTTCTACGAATAAAGAGTTAGTTCAAGGAAGATGACTTGAATTGAACGATAATCAAATGCGAATACTAGTCATCATCTAGGTATGGCTCAACAATGAATACTCAAAGATAAGGGTATTTTCTAATATGAAATTCCCGATAGGGTTACCAACAAGACTTGGGTGCAGAAGGGTTACCTACATCAATACTGGACAGCATTGCTGAGGACCGATGTTATTAAAAGGAAGGATAAGCAAAGAATTTCAACCAGGTATAAAAGTTTATACAAAGGCTTGGGGTAAACAAGAATGGAACTTATAAGAATGAAGTTGCGAGGTTCTAACGGTGGCTCTCGATACAATATCTGAAACCTCTCCTAGTGCGTATTCTCGTCTACCCCCTTAAAATAAGATAACTCCTTGCATGAATTTTCGGTCTTCAATCTCGATACTCCTCCTCGTCCTTCACATATGGATTCCCCACAGCTTTTGATCCCAATAATGTCTTAATATGACTCGCTATAAGACTTAGACGCAGTAGATTTTAGTTCTTATAATGTATAGATGACAATTATATTTAATACAACGCACCCTACAAAGCTTCTACACGGCAAACGCATGGTTTTCCATAACCAAAGGCCTGAAGGTTCATTAAACCTAGGCTCTAATACCAACTGTGACGCCCCGTCGTCCGAGCACGTCGGGACATACATAAGTATAGATAAGAGAAATATTATAACCATTCATTCATATTTAGATATCATAAATATTACATTATTAAGAGTTTTGAACTGATCACAAATGCATAACGTTTACAGTTTCACAAAAGATTCAACCAAAAATTACAATGAGCCCGTGAAAACTGAACAAAAAGAACAAAAGGGTGAACTTTAAATTCTTCATCTAACATTATCGGGGTCGACTGGCTCCTGCCACTCACCTTGTTCTTCAAAACCTTCCTCTCCTTCGGGTGCGACTTCCTCAAAAAGTTCTTTCTCCTCACCGGTGGCACGAATTTCATGAGCCAAAGCCCAGAAGCAAACTCTCTAAACTTTCTAACCAAACTCACAACAAAATATTCTACAATGCATATCATGTAAGTACAATTTATAGTTAAGAAGACAGACAAATATTACAATTACGACAAGGTAATCATATATAAGAACAAATATACATGTGCGCGATGCAAATGAATGCGCTGCAACCCATTTTATTTTCTAATCCGATTTAACTTAAGTTATTCTAAATTCTCCCAAACCAAGGTGAACCAACCTAAACCTCATGATCCCAATCGCGCTGGCCAAGTCTACCGACCGATAAATAGCGTTCCTTAAGCCGTGGGATGACAACATAGCGGACTAAGGGTCCAGCGGAGTCATCACTGACGATAAGGGCGTGGACAAATCAACACTCAAGCTCTCGAATCTCAGGTCAAGGTCAAATGTAGGATCGCGAAATCTAACTCCTATTATTACGCCACCCGAATTGCCTTCACCAAAATACAAATATCACAACAATAAGGTATATGTAGCACATGGGGCAAAAACATCCCAAAACAAATCAGGGCATATAATCAATATTACAATATTTTTAAATATCTAAATTTTTAAATATTTCAATTCCATTAATCACGGTACCAACCATAAGGTACATTTTTCATTCTTCTCTTAAAATAAAACGGTGAACCCCGTAGAACCCAACCCAATGATGACATGATATGACATATACAACTGCTATTTATGATTCACATGTATAAATTGATCATGACGTGGCTTAAAAGGACATATGTATGCTTTGCATGGAATTGTAAAATTATGAGAATGGAGTACAAGCATGTAAAGCATAAACGATAATTCACGAGAAAGATTCAACCTAGCGGCATTGATTCTATTAATCAATTACTCATTTTCATACACCAATCATCTAACATAATTCATTTAAAGTCTATATCTTTAAGTCCCACAATGTGACATGCTACTTATACACTTAGCCAAATTTAATTAAATGTTCAAACGTTAAATTTAAAATCATAACAGTGTTTTGGAGCTCCTAGACAAGGAGTTAGGTTCTGATTTATAGACACCAATTAGATAAAAATATTTTTTATAATTTTTATGTTTAACACAAAGGTCAGATCACAGGGTAATTGGGTCATTCATACCAATTAACAGAAAATCATTCAACACTTTATAGAGAAAAGTATAGAATTTAGGCCTTTGTTGGCCACGCTTTTAGGGTATCAAATCAAGAGCTATGGGTCTGATTCTTAGACATGTTCTAGTTTAAGGTTCCCCCTACAAGTTTCATGTTTTGTGCTAAGGCTAGTTGTTTGGAACAAGTTGATGATTTTGGCCATTTTATAAAGTGGGTTCAGTTAGTATTAAAAGCTTCAGCAGATCCTGGTTTCAACAGAGAATGCATAGGACTTTTGGGAAGCTATCCGAGGGTATTTAGGGCTAATTTTTGCTCAATAATTAGTTTAATATGCTAGATATATTTTTCAGAAAAGCCACTTTTGGATTTGGCCATTAAAAACATAGAGTTTTCTTCTTACAAAAACATATGACAAAGAGCTCTGTCAGTCATAGATTCAGAACAGTGACTTTGGGGTGGGTTTTGACCTATCAAGACTTCATATTTTCGGCTCATTGTGTGTGGAAAATAAGATAAATATGTTAGAGAAAAGTTTTATGTTTGACCAAAGTTCAATTCTCATTCTAACCTAGGGTTTTTAGGTCTGCAATACAGAGTGGTCAAAATCTGACACTCTTTAGTAAAAATGGGGTATCTCGAGTTCTACCCAATGAAATCACTTCAAAGCAATTTTGTATAAAATATAACTTAAAAAGATAGATCTAGAAATAAAAATCACACTTAGATCATTTTTCTACAATTAGTTATGATAGTTCAAAGTTTGTAGCAAAAAGTTGGAATAAACCGAAAATTAGGCCCTTTGGCATTTTGGTGTTTTAGCTTAAGATATGTTTAGATTTGGTGTATTTTCTTTGCATGCATGTAATTTATACATATATATATATATATCAAGGTTCCAAAATCTATACAAGCCATTCAACTCAAAAATAATTACATGCAAACATAACCAACAATAGATTACACATGAACAACACATATTCTAGCCTCGCAATGCCTTTTTGGGTGAGATCTTGGTTCTTATTCTTAGGGATGTTTATAGAGATTGATTGAGGAGTATTTCGTAAGAGAATGGCAGAGGGTTTACGGAAGTTTACTTACTTCTTAGATAATCTAAGAGTAAATGGTTGAACGGGACTTGGTTTTAGTTTCCTTGGCATCCTAAGACCACGTTGCTTCTCATCCTCTTGGTTTCTCCTTCTCTCTTCTTCTTTCTTCCTCCTCCTTCTCTAGAAAACTTGGAGTATTTTCTGGTGCTCTCTCACTCTCTCAACCGAAAACACATATAGAGGAGAAGGGGTGTTTGGTTGCATTTTATAGAGAAGGTTAATGGTGGGAGTAATTATGATTATAAACCAATTTTTTGATTTTTTCTTAATTCACATTGGTTGCATGAGAGGTGGAGCTTTTAACAAGATATTTGAGATCTGAATTTTTAAAAATTTTAGATGAAAATTCGACCAAGGGGCGGTTTGGTTGGTTTTTGTGCTTAAATTTTGCTTTAAGTGCTTATTTAGTAGTATTTGGGTACTACATTGGTCAAGAAATTATTTTAAAAATTGATTTGATGTATCTTTTTGGTCTTCTAGCTTACTAAAATGAATTATTTTAGTGTTATTGTTATTATAATTTATAAAAACATTGACAACAATCAATCGTTTAAATAAAAACAATTAAGCTACTTTAAGCTATTTTGACTAGATGTGACTTTTTGACTTATTTAAGTGTGTAAGAACTTTAATAATGATTGATTTACTTTAGTTAACTTATAATATTATATTATTATGTATACTACTTGTTTAAAAAGTTTTGGGTCATAATAATGCTTAATTTGTATAACGTTTTCTCATTTTTTAGCTTAAAAAAGGTAAAAAGTGACTTTTTGGGCACACATCCCAATGTGGCCAGCCACGCAAGGGTATTTTTGTTAATTTTTATTATTATGTCTTTTGTTATTTATTTGTATCTAAATATTTGATTTAAGATATCCATATGTCAAAAATTGAGTTTTTAAGACATTATACTATACTAAGGGTAAAATGGTCATTTTACCCTAAGTATGAGAATTTTTTATTTTTAACCTCATATTTCTTGTTATTTACTTGATTTATGATGTTAAGAGTCTTCTCTGAATATTAGGGTTTTGTCTCTGAGTATTTGCTCTCTTTAGGGATTCGGGTTGAGTTATGGTTTCCATCTTTCTAGCAACCGAAGATCTCTTCGGCTAATCGTCGCTAATACAACGGTTTGGGCTAATATATTTGTACCATACTTAAAATTTTCTTTGCGCTTAAATTCATGGGCTATTATTATAATTCTTCTTGGACTAAATTAGTTGGGTTTAATTAAAAGAATTAGGCTTTGTAATTTATTTGGCCCATATTTCTAATCTTTTTCATGATTCATGATTTTCTTGGGTCAAGTTGTAGGATTGTGATCCTATGATTTTATGTGGTCGTAGAGTTTTAAATTTTTTTGATATCAACTGTCCAAAAAGATTTGGGGTTTAAATCTTGTGTCTTAGGATTTCGTTTTTGTTTGATTAAAAGATTGTGTAAAATTACATTTGGGTTTAGTTTGTCTTTTTTCGTAATTTTTCTATCTTATTGGATTAACTTATAAGTTTATGATTATTTATAATTTTTGATTTCTAGAATTCAGTATTAGATAATTCTATATTTTGTATGATTTTACTTTGAATCTTAAGGTTTTGTTCCCGTCCTAACCCAATTTTGGGGTTTTAGTCTTTGTAAGTATTCGCTTCAAATTCCCATAATCTGAAATCGGGTACTTCTATATATATTTATTCATGAGTTAGTGTCTGTTGTAGAAAATGGACGATAATTACCTTAGATACTTTCGTGTAGATAGAGAGAATTAAGGGACTTGCGTGTAATTTGTTAGGACTAAAATTGTTGATGACTTCTAGAGTAATTATAGGAGAATTTTATAGTGTTTTTGTAAAACGTGTGTAGCTTAGCATGGACTTACCAACTGTGGGGTGTCTTGGGCTAAAAGTTTAATTATCTAAAAGTTTAGGGTTAACTGTGTAATTATTTAAAATTATGAAACATCAAGCCTTTGCGTATATTTTCTTCTTAATTATTGAGTTGCCACTTAGCTTTCCTATTCCTTGGACTTAGAGCCTTGTTATTTGTGTACGTTTTTAATTTGGGTCATTTTTGAAATTTTGTTATTGTTTTTGGACCAAATTGTAGTTCTATATTTTTTATGAGGTTCTAGGATTAAGAGATGTCTTTTTTCCTTTAGGGTTTTCAATTTCAAGATCTGGGGGCTTAATTCTTCAAGATTCTTGCTCTTAATCTAAACCTAATATGAAAATCTAGTTTCGATTGATTTAACGTTATTAATCCATAGGTTTAAAAATCGGGTCATTACAATCTTCCCCCCTTAAAACAAATTTTGCCCCTGAAATTTCCTAATGTGCCTTTCTTTCGAAAGTGCTATTGTTGAATTGTTCGCATAGTGCCTTTCTGCTTTGAGCGCAACTCTTGTGTCTACTCTAAGCTTTAGCACGACGTTGATGAATCATCTTGATCTTTCTGGTTGTCTCATTTGTGTGGTATGGCCTTAATGGAATGATCTTCCCACTATCTGATGTCTAGGTTTGTCTTCTGGGCGTGAAGAGTTTCGGGTGCCTCTTCCACTGTCTGGATCATTCTCTAATTGGTAGCCAATTTAGGGCAAAGCGAACGTGATGAGGAAAGATGGTTGGTGGTATTAGTCTAGTTCCGCAAGTCTGTTATCGTTTGGTATAAGATCCCAACTATTGTCCCCCTTGTTGTTCTTTCCAGCTAGCTTGTGAGTATGGCTTGATAGGAACGAATCGCCTCAATAATTTTTCATGACTAAAGTTACTCTTCTTTTGGTTCCAAATCCTCCTTGAATCTGCCAACTCTAAATCTTCTACTAGTGCCGCCCATATGACTTGTGTATAAGTGGGAAGTTATATGTAGACGATCCTTCCCCAAATTGATGGCTCCAGGCTCCACTCAATCTTTCGCGCTTTCGAATCTTTGTCTGGTATAATGGCTGTAGCAAAGCGGCTCAACTCCTCGAAGCGATTAGCGTACTGGGTTACTGTCATCGATCCTTGTTTGACTTCTAGGAATTCTCTAATCTATCCCTGACATAGGGGAGAGGAAAAATACTTCTCCAAAAATAATCCTTCGAACTGATCCCATGTTAAGGCTGCCACGTCTTGGATGTTGTTGATCATAGACCACCAATGGTCCGCTTTTTTTTCCAATAGGTGAGTTGCTAAAGCTACTCGATCTGCCTCAACGTGAACTCCCATTGAGTTGAATAACTTCTTGATGGCCCTCTTCCACTTTCAGTTCTACTCCTCCTCTAAACGTAGGGGCTCGCTGCCTTCCAAGCTTCGATAAGAACCACGCAGATGGGGACAATTAATGCTGGTGGCAAGCTCTCACAAAACTTGGGCTTATCCAGGTGCTTTGTCATTTATGGCTATGGGTCCACTAGTTTGTCGGTGGTTGGGTCCACTAGTTTTTCGGTGGTTGGGTCCACTAGTTTTTCCATGGTGGTTTGCTCATCTACTAGCCATCCTAAGAAAAAGTGTCTTATGATTTAGGGGTTGTTTCAATTCTTGATTATTTTCACATTTTGGGATCTTGTGAAGTTAAGTTTGAGGATATTTTAGCAAGCATTAACTGTGAGATAACTTATGGAGATTTTTTTTAAACAATACTTGTATTTTATGTCATTCAAGCTCGGGCGCATAACCAATACAAGGTTTCAAAAAGGTTCACAAAGCCCGCATACAACAATGAAAGAAAAGAAAAGATTCAACGCGGAGCATGCTAGGGCCTATTTAAAACAGACGCGGGTAGAAACATCGGACAACTGCCTTGTGCTCTTAAAGGTTGTAGAGTTTCTTCTGGCTCCTGACGCTTGATTATGACATGTTGGTACGTAGGGTTTGAGGGTCTCCTCCTATGATTGGATCGTTTACTAGGTAGTTAATCGTCCAAGGTTAAACTAAACGTGACAAGAGATATGACGGTGGTGAGTCTTGCAACCCATCGTGGCATGGTGGTTAAATCTTCATCAGATTCCAAACGTTCATTGTCCTAGTCAAGATTTTTCGTTCTTAGACAGTGAAGGAAGAATTCGAATTCTAACATTTGATGAGAAGGTCGGTGTATGTATCGATGCGTGTGGATGTACTTCCTTTCCTTGCGAAGTAAGTCAAATGTCTTAAGCTCGACGCTGCCTCTCGTCTTTTTTTTTCTATTGGCGGTATAAACTTTTGTTCCTCAGTCTTTCGAATAGGTGGGTTAGCTACGAACTATTCTAGAGAAGTTCAAACTAGTCAAATTTTTTAATATGTTTTAGTTTAAGGTGCTCCATACAAGTTTCATGTTTTGTTCTAAGGCTAGTTGTTTGAAACAAGTTGGTGATTTTAGCCATTTTATAAAATGGGTTCAGTTAGTATTAAAAGGTTCTGTAGAACCTGGTTTCAACAGAGAATGCATAGGACTTTGGGGAGCCATCCGAGGTTATTTATGTAACGAACTGATTTTTAAGCCTATGGATTAATAACATTAAATCAACCGAAACTAGATTTTCATATTAGGGTTAGATCAAGATTAAGAGCCTCAAAGGATTAAGCCTAGAATCGAATCTCGAAACCCAAACCCTAAAGTATTAAGATATATCTTAACCAAAAAGAACCATCGAGTAACCCAAAAATAATAAAACCAAAAAAAAAACCCTAGAACCCCATAAGAGAAAGAAAAATTACAGTTTGATCCAAGAGGAATAACAAAATTTCAAAAGTGATCCAAATCGAATACGTACACAAATAACAAGGTTCTAAGTCCAAGGAATAGGAAAGATAAGTGTCAACTCAATAATTAAGAAGAAATATACGCAAAGACTTGATATTTCATAATTTTCAATAATTGGACGTCTAACCCCAAACTTTTAGATAATTACACTTTTAGCCCAATATACCCCACAATAGATAAATCCATGCTGAGCTACACACCTATTACGAAAACACCATAAGATTCTCCCATAATCACTCTGAAAGTTATCAACAATCTTAGTCCTAACAAATTACACGCAAGTCCCTCAATTCTCTCTGTCTGCACGAAAGTCTCCAAGGTAATCCTCATCCATTTTCTACAATAGACACTAACTCATGAATAAATACATATAAAAGTACCTAATTTCATATTATGAGAATTTGCGACGAAAACTCTCAAAGACTAGAACCCCAAAATTGGGTTAGGACGGGAATAAAACTCTAAGATTCAAAGTAAAACTCTACAGAATATAGAATTCTCTAATACTGAATTCTAAAAATCAAAAATCATAAACAATCATAAAAATTTTAAGATAGTCCAATAAGATAGAGAAATTACGAAAAGGACAAACTGAACTCAAGTGTTATTTTACACAATCTTTTAATCAAACAAAAATGAAACCCTATGACATAAGGTTTAAACCCCGAACCCTTGAGGACAGTTGATATCAAAAATTTAAAACCCTAGAACTATATAAAATCATAGGATCACAATTTTACAACTTGACCAAAGAAATCAAGAATCATGAAAAAGATGAGAAATGAGGCCCAAATAAAATTACAAAATCCAACTCTTTTAATTAAGTCCAAACCGTAGTATTAGCAACGGTTAGCTGACGAGATCTTAGGTCACTAGAAGGATGAAAACCCTAACTCAACCCGAAATCCTAATTCGATCCGAAAACCCTAAAGAGAGCAAATACTCAAAAGGTAAAACCCTAATACTCAAAGAAGACTCCTAACATCCTAAATTACATAAATAACATAAAATATAAAGTTAAAATCAAAGGTTCTCAAAATTAGGGTAAAATGGCTATTTTGTCCATAGTACAGCAAAAAGTCTTAAAAATCCAAACTTTGATACATGGACACCCTAAATCAGATATTTAAATACAATTAAGTAACAAAAGACAAAATAACATCAAAAAATAACAAAAATTCCCCTAATGGCCGGCCATATTGGAGTTTGTGTCCAAAAAGTAATTTTTTTACAATTTTTCAGCTCAAAAATGAGAAAATATTGTATAAATTATGCATTATTATGACTCAAGACATTTTATACAAGTAATATACATAATGATATAATAATATAGGTCAAAAAAGCAAATAAATAATTATTTAAAATCTCTACACAATAAATAAGTCAAAAAAATTAATTCTAGTCAAACTAGCTTAATTTAGCTTAAAAGTCTACACTTATTTATCAAAATTATGGTAAATCATGAAAAGACTAAATTAATTATAAATATATTAATACAATAGGTTTTTGTAGGTTTAGATACCAAAAAGGTATATAAAATTAATATTTTATGCATTTATAGTCACAAAAATGTACCAAAATACAAATTAAAATCCAAATTAATTACCAAATCAGAATTTTAGTCTCCCAAA
The DNA here is from genome assembly GCA_034768845.1 of Heliamphora exappendiculata. Classification (NCBI taxonomy): domain Eukaryota; kingdom Viridiplantae; phylum Streptophyta; class Magnoliopsida; order Ericales; family Sarraceniaceae; genus Heliamphora; species Heliamphora exappendiculata. The sequence continues at coordinate 12,427 of JAOTRH010116989.1, forward strand.
CACTGCATGGCCAAAATTACACCTGCCTAAGGTCTAATTTTGTAAGTCTTAAACAACTCCCACCTCTCGTGCAACCAATGAAAATTAAAAAAAATTCAAAATATACTTACACAACATAATTACACTCTATTACATTTTTTCTGTAAAAACAAGACCTTAGCCTTCTTTCTCCTTCATGAACATTCAACTGAGAGGGTGAGAGAGAGGACCTCCAAAATTTCTAAGTGTTCTCAAGAGTGAAGGAGAGAAGAAGAAGAGAAGAAAAAAGGAGAGGCTAGGAGGAAGCAAGGAGCAAGCATTAAAACCAAGACCCTTTCTTCTTCAATCTTTTTAGCGTCAAAAGAAGTAAGTAAACTCTCTAAAATCCTCTGATATTCTCTCTTAAGATAACCTTCAATTCATCTCTATAATCAACTCTAAGAAGATAAAACAAAGAATAACTCAAAAAGGGGTCATAAGAGTAGCTTATGGGCTGTTTATGTATGAGCAAGCCTTGCATGTGTGTATTCTTGAGTTTTATGGCTTAAACATGTTCTGGAATTTTGGTTTATGTGAGTTTATAATATGCATGCAAAGAAAACATGTTAAAAATTTACATAACATAAGTTAAGCAACCAAAACCCTAAGTAGTCTAATTTTCTGGACTTACTTACTTTCTACCACCAACTTTAAAACATCATACCTAATTGTATAAAAATGATCTTAAAGTGATTTTTATGTCCAGACCTATATTTGTTAGTTTTTTTTTATAAAAAATTGGTTTGAAGTGATTTCGTTGGGTAGAACTCCAGATAGCTCATTTTTACCAAAGAGTATCAGAACTTGACCACTCTGAGTTGCAGACTTAAAAGCCCTAAGTTAGAGGGAAAAACCGAGCATGGGTCAAAAAATAAAGCTTGTATAGGAAATATTTATGTTTCTTTCCACCAAGAATGAGCCAAAAATATGAAGTCTTGATAGGTCAAAATACTTCCCAAAATCGCTGTTGTGTTTTAGTGACTGACAGAGCTCTCTGCATACCTTTTTGTGAGATCAAAAGCCTACGTTTTTAGTAACCCAATCCAAAAGTGGTAAACATAAAAATTGTAGCTAACATATTAAACGAAATACTGAGCACAAATCAGCCTAAAATATCCACAGATAGTATCCCAAAAGTTTGCAGCATTCTCTGTTAAAAGCCTATTATGCAGACCCTTTTTAGGTTGACTGAACCCTTTTTATAAATTAGCTAAAATCACTAACTTTTTCCAAACAACTTTCCGCAGCACAAAACATCAAACTTGTAGGGGACACCTTAAACTAAAATATCACCAGGAATTAGACCTATAGCTCTTAAATTGGTGCCCCAAAATTGTGGCCAATAGAGGTCTAAATTCTGCACTTTTCTCTGTAAAGTGCTGAATGGTTTTTCCTTAATTAAATCAAATGACCTTTTTGTCCTAAAATCTAACCTTAATGCGAAACATGAAAGTTGTAGAAAATATTTTTATCTAATTGATGTTCAAAAATTGAAAAGTAAATTCATATTTAGGTACCTCAAAACACTGTCGTACCTTTAAAATTGGCGCTTGACCAATTACCCAATTTTGGCTAAGTGTATGAGTAGTGTGTAACATTGTGGAATTTGAATATATGGGTTTTAAATGAATTATATGAATGATTTGTGTATGAAAATGATAATTTGATGAATAGAATCCATGCCGCTAGGTTGAATTTATGTTTCGTGAATTATCGCTTGTGCTTCACATACTTGTACTCTATACTCATAATTTTACAATTTCATGCAAAGTATACATATGCCATTTTAGCCCACGTCATGATCAATTTATACATGTGAATCGTAAATAGTAGTTGCATATGTCATATCACGTCATCGTTGGGTTGGATTTCGTGAGGTTCACCGTTTTATTTTGAGAAAAGAATGAAAATTAAATCTTAGGGTTGGTACTGTGATTGATGGGATTAGAATATTATGATATTAGCTAAATGCGCTGATTGTGATATTGGCTATATGCCCCGATTTGTTTTGGGATGATTTTGCCCCAAATGCTAAATGCACCTTATTATATATTTTTGGTGAAGGCCGTTCGGGTGGTGTAATAATATGAGTTAAATTTCGCGATCCCATGTTTGACCTTGACCTGAAATTCGAGAGTCTGAGTGTTGACTTGTCCACGCCCTTTCCATCAGTGATTACCCCGCTGGACACTTAGTCCGCTACGTAGTCATCCCACGGCTTAAGGAACGTTCTTTGTCGGTCGTTAGACTTGGTCAGCGTGATTGAGATCATTGGGTTTAAGATGGTTCACCTCGGTTTGGGAGAACCTAGAATAACTTAAGTTTAAATTTGGATTAGAAAACAAAATTTGGTTGCATCGCAATCATCTGCATCACGCATTTGCATAATTTTTCTTATACATGCTTACCTTGTTGAAAACATTAAATTGTCTATCTCTTTGGCCGTAAATTGTATTGGATATTATACGATATGTATTGTAGAATATTTTGTTGTGAGTTTGTTAGACGGTTTAGGAAATTTGCTTATGGGTTTTGGCTCATGGCATTCGTGCCATAGGT
>JAOTRH010117000.1:0-15003 GCA_034768845.1 Heliamphora exappendiculata
AGCTCCCTCGGGGTTATAACCCGTAAATTGAGTGGTTACGTTCATGGTGCTCCGTATAGAACCTGTGTGTATCTAGGCGATCCCATGATATTTGGGGGTTAGATACTGGATATGAGTCTATAGTTGCTACATCTATCCCCTTGCGATTGAGTCGGTACATAAGATCACATTTTTCTATTCCGCGATGGTACATTCTGCGAGGGAAACGATGTTTTGATTACTGTTTTACCATTTGTCCTCGGCGGTGTGGCCTGAGTGGAGCATACTATTTTATTACAGCTTACTATTTTTATCTTTTCTCGGTGTGTAATTCGAGTGGAAAAGTAATGTTTTGGTTACTATTTTCTTTCAACTATAAAATATGATTTTGCATTGTTTAAATGCTTGGTTGTGAAGGATAAACTGTTTTGGGAGTCTGATGGAAAAACTTCAAATTTTATGACGTAAAATATTTTGGCTTGTGGTTGAGTTAACTCCCACTACATTATATGCGTGGTTTTGAGAACGAAAATGTGGAGTTTTATGAAATAAAACCATTTTGAGACTCATATTAGCCTGATAGAAAACTTATGGTTTTGGGTTAGAAAAACCTTTTTGGCTCCTATGGTTGAGCCTGCATGCTTGTGATTGCATATTTCATATTTTACAGCTTTATTGTCTTTTCCTATTGAGCATCGGCTCACGGTGTGGAATTTTGCTGTAAAATCTTTTTCAGGTAAACGTGGTCCTGTAGGTTGACCCGATGGTGCCCGGAGGTGGCTGAGGACAAGACGTCTATTTTATCTTGATAGGTAGTTTATATATGCTGTATATGTTTCATGTTTATTTGTAACATGTTGTAAATCGTATACTATGATTATAGATATATGCATGTTTTAATGCTTTCGAGAGAACCTTGGGTTGGTTATTGTTTTTCGTAGTTTCATACTACGTTTTTCGTTGTTGGGATCAACGGTTTACAAACGAAATTTTCAAATGATTTTGCTTCATATAAACTTTTGTGCTTCGAGGTAGATTTTGGAACGGCCTAAGTTTCTTTTAAAACGAAAAGATTTTCTTATTCAAAACTCGTATTTTGTTTTTTAAAAGCTGAGCTGTAGGGCTATAACTGTAGTCTTTTGGTTACTCTTTTAAATCAATAAACCCTCTGTAGTACTTTTTACAAAGGTTTTGGCCTTATTTGGTCTTATGGTTTAAAATTCTTTTTTTTTGGACGATTGGTGGTTGTTCAGTGGCTTTTCGCGTGACTTGGAGTTTGGGGCGTGACAATGACCGTTGGAGGTAGGTGAGGGCATTATATGCCTAAAATCCAATTGTTAAAGTCTGTCGCAAATTTGAATATGCGTAGCAGGTGTCGACACAAAAGCCTTTGGTGTCGACATGAAATGTCTAGGGCAGGGATCTTCAAGTGATTGGGTCGATATAATTCTTCTGAGGTGTCGACACGAATTTTGTAATTTTTCTCACTAACACCACGGTGTCGACACCTTTGGATTTGGTGTCAACTCATTTGAATTTTAGCATCCGGGACAGGACCATTTGTGTCGGTACAACTCTTCTTGGTGTCAACACTAAACTTCTGTAGGAACCCCCGGTACATTTATGTCGACTCCTTTGGTCATTGGTGTCGACACTAAATTTCTCTACGCGGGTTCGGAACTTTTGTGTCGACTCATCTTCACATTGTGTCGACACCTGAAATCTACAGGTAGCCTTGGTTTTTTTGTGTCGACTCATTTAGTATTTATGTCGACTCAAGGTTCTGGATACCAAAAGTGAAAGACACTTTTGTGTCGACTCATTTGAGTCCTGAGAGTTTCGGCTCTTTTGTGTTAACAAAAAGCTTATTTGTGTCGACACTAATTCTTAATACCTGAAAATAACTTTATCAACCAGTTAAGGTGTCAAACTATTTGTTCAAAAGTGTTGACACACTTGATATGCTTCAAGTATTCTTTGCCTTTAAAGTGTTTGACTCAAATTTCAGTTGGGGTTAACACAAAATATTCTTTTTGAAGAATACTTAAGTGTTTTAATCCTTTTGAGAGATAAGTTATTTCTTTTGGCTAAAGGTGTCAACTCATTTGTTCAAGATGTGTTAACACTTTCTTTTTGAAAAATATAAATATTATCCTTTTAAAGCCATTTTTTTAAAAAAAAATTTATGAAAATCATTAAAATTAATATAAAAAGTCATTGGGTTAACAATCTCTCTTTTTTTATGATTACAACTAATTCAACATTTTTTAGAAAATATTTGAAAAGATTTTTCAATAAGCGTTCTCTCCTTATCGATAAGCCTTAAACAAAAAGTGCGATCATAAAAGTTAGGCATTCAAACAATCATGATAGTATTCATTTTAAAGATGATTTGGCAATAGAAACTTGGAAGAATTTGTGCATCACAACAATTATGTGCAAAATAATTTCCAAAAAAAAATTCAAACATGTATACAAATATAAGCAGAGTTTGCTATGCACAACCACATATGTAAACATAGGCATTCATTCGTAAGTATAGAAAAATAATGTTTAAACATTCATCTAAATCATTCAAACAACCCATTCAAACATAAAAAAGAAAATATATGTTAAACTTTACATTTTCTCCTTAAAAAAAACTAAATGTTTGATAATGTTTTCTTTTCTTCTTCTCTTCTCCCCTTCTCTTCTTCTCCCATGACTTACCTTACCTTCCCCCCTTTTGTGATTGTCAAAAAAGGGTCACTGGTCATCCATGAAGCGTTTCAATTTCTTCTTTGCTTCAGCTTTTTTTTTTTGCTTGCAGATGCTCGTTCCTTAGAAACTCGAGCTCTCTCATCCTTAGCTTCAGCTGGATCAGCTTCACGCTTCAGACGAGCCACCTTTTTTTCTTTGTTTTCTTTCGGCTTAAATTGTTTGCTCTAAGCTTCGTGGAGCAAACAAGACCTCATCAAGTCCTCAAAATTTCCTGGTGATTACAAAATTCCAAATCACCGAACGTACATCTATTGCACCAACACTGGAGCATATTCATTCAACGAAAAGGGCTAATTAACCTTGGCCAAAACCAACCAAGGTCAAGCATAAAACACTACACATCACGACTCGCACACTACTTTCTTGTTGTGTCCAACCCTCACACTCAATCACTAAACCTTTCAACATGCTCATGCCAACGACACAACCAAGGTTATTATTTATCTCACCAAGACTAACATGGTAATAATCTCTCTTGAACTCCTCAAAGGTAGGCTTTAAGCACCTTCACAAAAGAACACCTTCTCTATGCAATAAAATTATCGCACACCACTCTAGGCAATAGATTGATTCTAAGGGTTCACACCTATGGAGGGTTTACAAACCCAAATTCCACGAAAGCTGAATGGCTCTAAACACCAACAAGGTACAAATGGGGATTCGTAAAGAACTATTCGACATCCAAAGAGCGACTGACACCCCCATGGGTACTGCACACAAAACTTCATCTCTATTCGAGTTAGATCACACAACTAAACAACCATCCATCTATCATTATGGAAACATGTTTTGCGCTTCAACACTAACTTCTTACACCTCTTAAGCACCCACACCAACAAGGTAAAGCAAACAAACACTTACTAAGAAACAAATAGAACAAGTCGTGAACTCTCACGACCAAGGTGGCACCAATCCACATGGAACAACAAAACTACTAAATTAAGAATCAGTCCAAAGATCTCGATGTTCCCACTAAAAAAGGGCAAAATAACTCAAAACCATCTAACTCTCTCCAGGGGAATCAAGAGATCATGTTCCAACTTCTACTTAACACGATCACATCATAGGGCAATCATTAACTGTTCGGTTCACCAAACACTACACTCCCATATTTTGGACATCACCGCACTTCTCTGTTTTAAACATCACTGAACATATCAAGACAAATGTCTAATACCAGACTATAAATCCATAACGGGGTAGACACAAACACACAACGTTAAACAATCACTTTTTACCAAGGTTGAACCCCCTCAAGGTTAGGTTAATCTAACTTGGCCTTCCATTGGCAACAACAACCACACTACCACCTCAAACTCACAGCTCAGGCGAAATCAAGAAAGAAAACGTGGCACACGTAATAAAAAAAAGGCCGAGTTCAAAAATCTTGTAAAACCCACAACCTTCAAGTCCCTAAACTATAACCGAAACTAACACACATCTTACAAAACTATAACTCCAATGGTAACCCACCGAGCAGCTCTTTAATCTACACAACTGCAACATACTCTCAAAACAATAAGGCGTCACAATAACCGCCAAAAACACCCTGCCGAGCCAGGGATAACCCCAAAATCAATTAGGTACATATGTTTAAAAATGTTTAGGTCGAAAATTATTATGTTTCCTCCCATATCTCACTCCCGACCACACAGTTCAAGACATATCATATAGACAAGGTCTACTACGTATTGTAATAATCTACACTTAACATATAACTGCACATCAATAGCAATCAATAGTTACTGAGTCGCATTCCCTAGAGATATTACTCGCCATGATAAACTTCCATAGACCTCCATTTAGAAACAATATTGATCAGACGTGTTTCCAATCAGATCTCCATATAAATCATCAAATTCTAACATAATATCCCTGAAACTTAACTCCATATCCAAATAAACACATAACATATTCGTTATACATCATATCGTCCAACTTGTATATGTATATACTAAACATTTAACATATAATATGTTAACCCACTCAAGCCATAGCAACTGTCATGCACATATACTTCAAGCACGCAACACAACACCTAAATCTCACGGTCTAAGGTGTTCAAACTAAGGCCCTTCACCAAGGCATATTAGCATACACATCTTAAACACGTAATACCAAACCTCTCACGGTGGCGTAGCTACTTCCCACGGCGCAAAGGTAATCAAACATAGAGCTCTAATATCAATCTGTTACTCTCCCAAAACAAAAGAATTTTTATAAGAAAAAACATTCATACAAATCATCATAAAGATAACGGCCTTATGGCCTTACAACCCTTGAAATATAATTATAACACAAGATCATACATAAACTCAAAAACAAGGAAGATAAAATAACACCTTGCCCCTTGCCACTAAATCATCGAATCGCCTCTAATACCTGAAACAGGTGTTAAACAAACACCGTGAGTCAAGACTCAATAGGATAGAACTATACAAGAATAAATATAAGATATGTAAAAAGAAAAAAATTTAAGTCATTGACATGATGCTCAATAAATTTTCCAACCAATCCATAGAAACCCTAATGAATACATTTTCTCATAGTGTGTAACAACAAAAAACACATCTTCACCCTCTATCGACCCCCAACCATTTCCACTACTCACACTACGACAACCCTCACCTTCAAAAACATACTAGATCTCATACAACCAAGGACGCCACATGACCATTCTTACCACGAAGGTTAATTCCAACACACAACTCAACATGCAACTCATGCCAAATACCCTACTTGAGCCACCCATACCATACAGGCTACCAAAAAGACAATTTCAAATTATTACTAACATTGCCACACGGGTTAATTAGAAATTCATTTCACATGGTTAACACTGCCACATAGGCTACACATGCCACACAAATTAAATAGATAACCATTGCACATAGTTAACAATACCACACAGGCTACACATGCCACACAAGCTCACATGCCCACAGGCTAAGTAGATAATCTTTTTACATGGTTAATAATGCCACACAGGCTATATATGGCACACAGGCTCACATGCCACACATGCTAAATACATAACCATTTCATGTGGTTAATAGTGACACATAGGCTACATATACCACACAAGTTAAACAGATAACCATTTCACATAGTTAGTAATGCCACACAGGCTAGATAACCATTTCACATGGTTAATAAAGTCACACAGGCTACATATGCCACATAGGCTAAACAAATAACTATTTCACATGGTTAATAATGCTACACAGGCTCACATTCTATAAATATACACTCATCTACCCATATCCAAATCACATCATTCATTGTCATAACCCACATATCCAGATATTCCATTTAAAGGTATGGAAGGTAGAAAATGATTTAAGAACAAGAAAAGGTGCACCAAGAAGACAAGTTTAGGGTTAAAATTCAATAAAGTCAACGTGGATGCCCAAAGGTCAAAACAACATCACTCCGATCATGACTTGGTGCCCCAAATACCCAACACCATGAGGTCCAAAAGTGGCAACTCACACAAGTATCCCAAAAAATGAGGAATATAAAGAAAAGTCCCAACGTTAATAAAAATAATATTTTCAATAAAGTTCGGCCAAAAACATGCAAAAAATAGTTAATGAAAATCAACATACTTTTACTATTTTGGTCATAACTATTTCTGAAAAAAGAATTTTAATGTGAGGCTAGAACCATTGGAAAGAGGACTTTCGAGACTTCAATTTGAGTACAAGAATGATCTAATTCGGAGTTTGTATGATGAAGATAGACTAAATTAAAGAAAATATTTTTAACCAGCGAAAAAAATCACTCGATAAACCGCTCGAGCGGTTCGTTGAGCGGTCTGGCCTACAACAAGAAGCCGAGACCAACCCAAGACAGCCCGATAGACTGCTCGAGTGATTCTTCGAACTGTCCTATGCCAAAATTAAATTTTTTGCTAGATTTTAAAGCCAACACCCATCCAAATCTATTTTTATGGAAAGAGAATGTACTAGAATCTTAGAAAAAAAACATAGGATTTGATTGGAAAGAAACCCAAAACCTTCAAATACAAGAATTTTTTAAAATCAATTACCCATCGCACTCCTAATATATACGCCCAAACCCATAATTTATTGAACTCATCCCCATTGAAGTCATGATTTTCAATTCCTACAAAAACTCAGCACATAACAACATATACCACTCGAATTAACTCAATTAAACCTTCAATTTCTCATTCTAACTCAATTACACGTCAAACCCAAATCTCATCTTTCTTTCCATAATTAGGGTTTTCAAAATTTAATCAAGTTTCAACATAAATCAGCACCTCACTTCTCATAACTCGTATGATTTCTCAAAATATTACCCAACTCCATTTAAATACCACTTTCAAGTTCATAGACTTAGGGTTTTTGAAAATAAAAAGGGGTTTCATCCCTTTTCTCATAACTAAGAGAAATTAATCATATATCTAAGTAATTTATTCAAGATTAGTCGAAATCCTACCTTTTGAATTAAAAATGTGAAACTTTAACCGAACCCAACATCTACGAGAGGACCCAATCTTGTCAAATCAAAATTTCACTCGATTTAAAACGTTGCCCTTGTCGGATAAATCACTTTTCGTCTCTATGGCGTCGTCGGAATCCAAATCGAAAGCCATCAAGAGAGGGAGGGATGCTTGGAAGCTTCAAGTCTCTATCCACAGAGTTAGGGAAAGAGAGAGCGATGAGGGAGAAAAGAGGACAACGTGGAAGATGGAAAATAGGAAAGAACCAAGTCTTCCAAGAGAAGACACAAGAGGTGGGACCCACCTCCACTTACTTAATCAAAAATTAAAAAATTTAATTTTTAATTTACATACATGCATTAATAACATTAAAATTAATATTTTTAAATTTATATTAACTCAAAATTAATTTCTTAAAAATTATCAAAATTTAAAATTATGCTCGATTTAAAATTCACGGGTCTCGACGCACACTGGCAGATTTACCCAAAACTCATACAAGAGTTATCAAGCCCACTGGCTATCACCAACCTATATATGTTTAGTAATTTATAATCAATCAAATTCAATTAATACTCATCATTTTATTTATTAAATAAAACGAGAACCGGGTCTCACATTATCTAATCTAAGTTAGGAGATCGTGTTTCACCACAGTAAAATTTTAAAAATTAAAATTTTATTTTAGCTTTAAAATAATATATATTTTGACACGTTCTTCTGAGAATTTTAAGCTTCAACTATAAATGTTACACCATAAGCAATATAAGCTAGTAGAATTGGTTGCCAAATTCTTAAGAAACAATGATCTATAATATTTGTACTCGAAACCTATGCACCTCACGCCTAGTTATTGGTTTTTGGTTGATAATAATAAATATGAACAACAAGAAAATCCTTATGAACGACTTTAGAGACTTAAACTCTTAAGTGAGTTTTCAGATTGTATTTCCATTTCTAAGGGATATCTCTATCTTTACTCTTTTTGACTTTATTGAATGCGTTACATTGGTTGTTGCACCGTCTCATTATTCATTGGTTTTGGTCAAACATTGGGAATACATCTTTAAGCTTCATTTGCATTTTCTAAAAATTATGAATCACTTGAAAAAATCATGTCAGATGTAGGAAAGAATCTTATGCAATTTTTCTATTTTGGCATGCTCACTTCTTCTTTTTAGACATTTAATTCTAGTCCGTCCATTTGAGTCTTTTACATAAAAGGCATTCTTTGTTCACATATTATATTTATGATGTCTTGAGAACAAGCAAGAACTACATTATAAAAGCATGATTAAGAACAATGGGTAAAAGAATAATTGTCCAAAAAAAGGGGGGAAATGAAAAGGAAAGTAGAAAAGAGAGAGAGAGAAAAGAAGAAACATGATATGAGTTAAATTTTGCAACCAGTACAAATAAGCAATGGCTCGATGAATGTGAGAAAGTATAGGAATGAAAATGAATATTACTCTATTTGACTATTGACCTGTTTCGGGACATACTTCATATTTAATCTTCACTCGAATACATATTCTCTATACCCAACATTACAACCGAAATATAAAATCCTATTTGATCCCAGGTATTGCATGATTTGACTTGTGAGCATAATTGATAGGAAAGGACAAATATGGTTTTCTATATATAAATTCTCAGTATTTGACATTCTATTCATGAGAATTGGAGTCTTCCCTGACCATAACTCCATTCTTGTCTTACGTGTGCAGATTACTTCAGTGTTTCAGAGTGTTTTTTTATGAGTGCATATCAATTGAGATTTGAAGACGAAACTTGATTTTAATAGAAATTCAAGTTGGCTGATATTCAGAATCTCGAGGTCAAATCTTTGTAGCTAAGAAAATTTCAGACACTCTCCGTATAACTTTATGGATGGTTGCTATTAGATGAAAATAATCGGGATTATGTACTTTAATTATCAGGGGTGGAAGATTTATGGTTTTAACTAAATTTTTTTTAAGAATTGATGCGTGTTTTCTTTAGTCGGGTGTGAGTTACTTTTCTTTTTTGTAATTTGTTTCTGCTGTACTTAAGGACTAAGCAAAGTCTAAGTTAAATGTGTGATAGGTGCTTAAATGCGCCATTTAAATCTGTAATTTACACTAGTGAAGTCCTCAATTTTTGTGTAAATAATATGCTTATAATAGATTTTTCAACAATAACATTGGAGGAGGTGAGACACAGAAAAAAGAGCACAAAGTTTAAAAAACATCAAATAGGGGTTCTGGACAAACCCATCTAAACAACTGTTCGGACGCAATCCTCCAATAGCATTTTTGTCCTTACAGGTGTCCGGATGGTTTTTGAGATAAAATTTTGTAAAATATTTAAGACCTAGAGCATGGGGGACAATTTTAAATGGACGAAGTTACGACAAAGAGGGTATTAAATATTCAGAGACCAAGAGGAGAGGAGCCGGACGGCAGCCACGATGCAGAAGCTCAAAACGGGCATCTTTCTTTCTCATCCATGGGTCATCGCGGTGGCATGAGTGGCTAGATTTCTTGACTCTAGCTAGGGTTAAAAGAAACCTTACTCATGTATTCAAACTTTATTTTAATTTTAGTTTTTTTCGTTTATGGATTCAACTAGTTGTATAACTTTTAAATATTGAGTTTTTATAATTGAGTTTTTAAGATTAATCTATTTTTTGTTTTTTTTTTATGTGATTGTGATTATGACGTTATACAACTATTGTACGTATTATCGTATTCAACCAAAACGTGAGACAAGCTATGCTATAATGGGACATATTGTGCTAAGTTTATAACATATGATTCGTGCCCATCGAAGATAGGTTATGCCAAGTTCTTGATCATATTTCTCTTTCGGTAACTCGATTCAGACTTGTAGTTAGAACGGGTTAACTTTTAAAGCCGTTAACGAATATGCTTAAAATGCTAGGCCTAAACATTTACTGATGTGATTGGCATTGCATGCTTAGGAATAAAAGTACGAAACTACCCACTAAAGATTTCAGAACTCTTTGTGTGGGGGTAATTCTAAATGCATACAATTTTTCTTTGAGAACCCATTTTATGCATTAAGGTACTTATCTAATATGCATTAATACTTATATATGTAGTGTCTAAAATAAAATAATGTGTGCACTTATAATTATCCCTTTTGTAAGATTACTTTATTTAAAGACAAGGACACTAGTAACATGAAATAGAACCTAAAAATTAGTGAAGGCCAAAAATATCTTTTGTTATTTTGTAACCAATCAAATGGACTTTTAATTACACCCATAAATATTGTGTCTAATATTTCATTAAAATCTCTTATACTTGTATTCTTAATATTTTGAGACTTCACTTTCCTAAATTAGTAAAAATGTGTTTAGCTAAATTAAAAAGTATTTTAAAGCTTCCATATAGAGAGAAAAAAAAATACTTTATGACCATTGATTTTTTAAAATTTAAATAACATAAAAAAAAAAAAAAATAACGAGAAGAAGTGAAGTATAATTGAATTTGCATGATTGAATTTTACAAGTGAAGTAAAATTTTTCTAAATTTTGAGCTGACTCAAAAAATTTTATTGCTACCTTTCGACCATAATGATGTTTTTTTCTTATTTTAAAATACTAGGTCTTCTTATATATATATTTGTACTATCAAACTAACTTGTCATTTTGCTTTAAGACTGAAAAAAAAGTTTTAAAAAAATAAAATAAAATCTATAATACTCTTTCTCTCTCTAAGTTGTTAACACAAATTTATTACCTTAGTCTAATAGGGGCAAATAGGAAAGAATATATTCTTTCATTGCTGATATTATTTGTCAAGCATAAGTTAATTATCGAAAATCTAACAGTTTAGGTCGATGTGCAATAGAAAATCAAACGTTAAGGATGCTGATGTAATTTTTTAAAACATTTAAAGTTGACTGTATTTGATCCACCTTAGAGGATATTAGTGTAATTTATCCTATATTTTTATATAGAAAATCGTTACTTGGATGATGAGGTGACTAAATTTTTATTATCAATTAAAAGGGTTGATAGTTTCAAGATAATATACCCAAAAATTAGCCACATCAATATTACATTATATAGATATTTTCTGTAATATTTTTTATTTGCATAGCATAACTCCCACTTTATTAGTGGAGTTTGCTTTCGATACATTACAGTTTACGAAATGCATGCAAAAATATCTACTACTATTTTTTCGTTCATAAAATGCATTCTTATTTCATGAATTTAATAGCTAAAATATTATATACCCCAACATTTATAAGCATGGAGTTGGTTTACAATCAATTTATTTCGACTAGTAACATTATACCATTTTAGCTCAATAATTATGAAAACTGCAGCTTAATTGGTCACATTAGGTTAGTAGCTAGTATCTTAAAGTTATAAATATTATTTGAAAATTAATGATAAAAAATTACTTTATATATATATATATATGAGATTTTAAACTATCTTTTAATCAAACAAGTTTCTTTACTTATTTAGTTTAAATATAGAAAAAAAATCAAATTAAAACCAATTACCAAACCAAAAAAACATTATAGGATGCTTATTTGAGCATTCTAGGGATTCTAATTGCACATACTTATGGGTATAAGAAAATGCAAAGCAAAGCAAAAACCTTGTGGGTATAAGAAAATGCATACCTTTAGAACTATCCATTCTCTATACATTGATAAGTGTAGCAAAGCAAAAACCTTGTGGGTATAAGAAAATGCATGCATTTAGAACTATCCATTCTCTATACATTGACAAGTGTAGCAAAGCAAAAACTTTGTGAGTGAGATTTGGAAACACATTAATTTTCATGCTTTCCATCCGTCAAACAACATTGTGGTTCTACTTATAAAATCCACCAATTTATAGAACTCTTTCTCTCTCACTCTCTCTTCCTCATTCTAAAGTAGAGTACTGTACTGGCATAGTGAAACTGGTCATAATTCATATTCTCTTTCTACAACTCATGGAGGCAATAACATCCATAGATGGGGAAGCTCTAGTAGTTGATAATGGTGGAGGAAGTGGATGTCCATTTATAGGAGATGGTGGTCATGATGGTGGTGGCGGTGGCGTCAACGGCGGTGACATTGGCAGTAATGGCGGCAACTTCGGTGGTGGAGATGGATGTCTATTTATAGGAGATGGTGATGGTGGTGGTGGTGGTGGTTTTCGACGAAGCTCACCACCTCCATTTTTGAGGAAAACCTATGAAATGGTGGATGACCCACAAACGGACGAGCTCATATCCTGGAGTGTTTCCCGCAAAAGCTTTGTTATTTGGGACCATCTAAAGTTCTCTAGCAACCTTCTGTCCAGATACTTTAAGCACAATAATTTCTCTAGCTTTCTTTATCAGTTGAACTGCTACGTGAGTGTTAATGTTAATACATGCCCTCCCAATTATTTCTAAATTTATAAAAATTCTACAATGGTTTTTCCTTGTTTAATTAAATCATATATAATTTCAGTTTTGTCCTTATAGTTTAAGGTATGTCGATTGCATCCTTAAACTTTACACATTGATATAATATAATTCTTCCCTTGTGTCCCACCCAAAAGCTTATATTTGATCTTTACCAACTGATAAATAAAAGAAATTTGAAATTTTGACGGCACTGGGCCATAAAACACATTTTTGTGGAAAAAAATTGATAGTAAATGGACAATTTATCATTCATTTTTGTTACTAAAAAAATGTGATTTGTTTAGATATTTAATAATATTTAATTAATTTAATTGTTTACATTAGTATTCTTTACAATAAGAATAATATAATAAAATAAACTGTTCGAATTATTAAAATTAGTCAATTTTGGGCCTAAAATCAGTATACTAATGTAAAGATATTCTAGTAGGGACAACAAGAGAGGCTTTTTTATTTTTTATTTTAGTCTTTATGGGTAATTATGTTTTTCCAGGTTTTGCTGGTAGTTGCTTATTGTGTGATGGATTCATTGCTGAAGGGTTTCAAGAAGGTCGATTCCGAGCGATGGGAATACGCAAGTGAATGGTTCCAAGCCGAGAAGAAGCATTTGCTGAAGAACATAAAGAGGCGAACAAAACATTCCCCGAGCTTGCGGCGAAAACCAGCGCCAAGAACTTCGCCTGGTCATCGGGGAAGACACAGATCACTGGAGACGGAGCTGGAAATACTGGGACACGATCAGAACGCGTTGAAGACGGAAGTTCTGAATCTGAAACGCCGACAAGAGAGCACGGAGCGTCGATTTGCCGCCACTGACAAGAGCTTGGCAAGAACGGCCGATTCGTGCAAGCAGCAAGAAACGTTCATCCTCATGGCCAAAGCGTTCGCGAACCCTGACTTTATCCGGCAATTCGTCCAGTGTATGCGCATGGGAAGTGAGCTCGGCAACGGCGAAATCGTCACCAAAAAACAGAGGTGGGTGGCGCAACCGCCGCCATGGGCCGATAGTTCCGAGGAGGCCGGAGATTCTGCCTGTAATGGTTGTAAAAACAGGTTTGAAATGCAACTTAATAGATAAAATACTTAGGCCTGATTGGCAATTTAGCATTTTATTATTATTATTATTTTTTGCTAAAAATACTAAAAAATTAAAATTATTTATTTAGTAAAAAAAATAAAAAATAAAAAAAGCTAAAGTATTAAATTAAAACACGAATCCCGATATATTTTATTTAAACTTCTATCATTTTTAAAATACAATAATATTTTTTATTCATAATTTATTTACTACTACTACTAACTAGATATTAATATCTAACATCTAAAAGGTTAAATTGTTCATTTTGAACAAAAAAATAAAAAAATAAATTTTTTATCAAAATAATTTATTTTAATAAATTAATTTAAAAATAAAATTATCAAACAATTTACTTTAAATTTAATTTAACTTTTAAACTAAAAGCAAAAAATAAATAAATTTTAAACTACCAATCGGCCCTTATTATCCTTAAAAGTAATTTTTGTCATTCTACTCAGCTTCAATTATTATTTCTGCATTGGCAACTATAGAAATGTTAGAAACAATTTTATTAATTCTCCCAAATTAAACCAAAGTAACATAAAGTAGTATATACCAAATAAAAATACTGAGCATGGGATTTTTTTTTCTCCTGCTTAAATTTAATAGATAATATATATATATATAGCTCTATTTGAAATAATTATTTATTACTTATTTTATTTAATTTCTTTTTATTTTTAGTGAATCGTTATTATTGTTTAGTCAAATTATTATTATATTTTTAAATTTTTTTTTATTAAGACAAACTATAAAAAATAAAAAATTTTAATTAAAATATAAAAAAAAGTCATAAAAGACAAAAATAATTAAAATAAAGTAATAAATTAAATTTTACATTGCTAATTTTTATTTTTAGTAAATTTTTTAATCTTTCAATCATTTTTTTTAAACTTTTCTGATTATTATCATCCTGACATTTCAAAAAGTAAAATTTTTTACTTAAAAGATAAAAAAAATCAAAAAACAAACAAATAAATACTAAATTTAGCACAAAGAGGGCCTATATGTAATGAGTATCAAAGGAGACAATAGAACTAATTAAATATTTATTAAAAACTACAGTGAGCGGAGTAAAATTCAACTGGCAAAAATTTTTGAACAGCAATTCTACTACTACTCCCAAATAGGATCTTTGAAATTTATCTCGAATTTTTAAGTGGCATTTATTTTATTATAAAGGTTATTTTTAAAATAATTAAATGTTAATATTTTCTCTCTGGTATAATATATTTATATATATATATATATATATAAGTATGTATGTATGTATGTATGTATGTATATCT
>JAOTRH010117011.1:0-15003 GCA_034768845.1 Heliamphora exappendiculata
ATCCATCAACATAGAGATCAAACAAACATTTCAAAATATTTTTCCAAAAAAATAGTTATACAACACATGTATAAACAAAAGATCCAATCCATGAACCATAGAGATCAAATAAAATATGTAAAAACATAACTTCATCAAAACATTTTAGAAATTGAGTCTCAACTCCAAGGGTTAGCTCAAAACCTCCAATAAACATGTTTTTTCTAAAAGTTTTCGTAAAAACTCATTTTTTCCATTGATCAGTCACTCAAGGAAATCCCACACCCAATCATCGAACAACCAAAACATCACCAACAGCCCACACAGGACCCCAGTCGACTGAAAAACTCTCTAAAAAAAGAGAATCAAAATAGAAGCAATTTCAGTTGATTGACCACTCAGGTCCAGTCGACTGAACCCCCCAAAAGATGATCAAGTCGACTGACCCCCCCTAAAAGATGATCCAAGCGACTGACGTCCATGGTTCAATCAACTGAACTTTCCCGGATTTGTGTTGAGCTACGAATTTTGCTCCCAAACCTCAAATCAAGCCTCCAAACACCCATCAAACGTCCTTGGACACCAACACGCTCAAGCCTCATGCCAAAACCTCGAAGCAAAACCCTCAAAACACACTTTTATCCACCAAAAATGCCAAAAAATAGTTTTAACCCAAAACCCCCTTTTGCAATAAGGTCAATTTTCATGCGTTTAACACGGTAGAAAAGTAAAAGATTTCACATAACACCCTTATACAGCAGTAGAATCTAGAATCCTATCTCGTTAGGTCAAAAATCTGATGCCTCGATCTACCTACAAATCCGAGCTTTGTCAAAATCAAATTTCATTTGGATAGATGCGTAGACCACTATGCCAAAAGCAAGGATCCGCTGTTGGATCTTTGAAAAATGAGCCCCAGGCCCCCAAGAAGTTAGAGAGAAGGTAGAGCGTTTGGTGAGTCTCAAAGTTAGAGAGGGGAAGAGAAAGATATTTTGAACAAAATATCTGAAGGAAGATATTTATAGGCAAAATATCTCGAAAATATTTTTTTTTATTTAAATCGCACAGCAACTCCCTACAATCCCAAAAAACAATCCCGCGTGCTTATTTAAACCAAAACATGCATCAAAACACATATAAGCATATATATATCAAAAATGAAACGGTATAAGGTCTCACAAGTAGCGACAGAGTGATGAGGTGACAATATCAATAAATTAGAATAGTGTCAAAGAAGTATATGCGATCAA
Organism: Heliamphora exappendiculata; assembly: GCA_034768845.1. Lineage (NCBI taxonomy): Eukaryota > Viridiplantae > Streptophyta > Magnoliopsida > Ericales > Sarraceniaceae > Heliamphora > Heliamphora exappendiculata. The sequence continues at coordinate 1,230 of JAOTRH010117011.1, forward strand.
AAAAGGGAGGAAGAGGTTGTATAAATTTATTTTATCTTTAAAGCAAGTTTTTTTAATTAATGTTTTTTCCGATTAATAAATGATATCGATGCAAAACTTGTAGTATGCAACTTTTGTGAATACTAATCATCTTTTACTAAAAATTAGATGTGGCAAGCATGTATAATCTAGAAATGATTAAAAGATCATATTAGTATAATAAGGGAATATTTTTGAATTATAGGAGTGGCGGCTGCGGCACCCGTTGTCCCCCTCAGTCAATCCGTGGATACAGCTACGTATGTTGTTTTCGTTGAACTTGGGTTTGTGATTATCATACTTGTAGGGGCCCCATCACTTGTAAATTAAAAATATTAATTAAAACATATCATAACGTGTTTGGTGAAGAAAAATAATATTTTAAAAGAAATTCGGACAAAAGTATGCAAAAAATGTGTGATGAAAAGTGACATACCTTCACTACTCTGGTCATAATCTTTTGTACAGAATGAATTTTATTATGAAGCTTGAACCATTGGAAAGTAGACTTTCGGGAGTTTAATTTGAACAGAAGAATGACCCTATTCGGAATTCGGATGAAGGAGATTTGATCATTTAAAGTTGAGACAGCAGTGCAGTCACAGAGTTGCGTCTGGACAAAAATATGGGCGTACGAACGAAAATGGACCAGAAGGTTTTGTATCTGGACGGAAATTGGCCAGTGTGTTTGGCATCCGGATGGGATTAAGGCCATCCGAATGGAATGCATCGGGAACAAACTTAAAAATCGGGTTTGAGGCCTTTTTCTTCATTTTCTCCTCACCTCCTCTCTCTAAACCAAATATTAAACCCTAGAGTTGATTTTGGTGGTCCTTTGAGCATTACTAGCTCCATTAGAGTGGATTTCTTACCTCTCTCCTGGTGGACATCTATTGGAGGCTTGAGTTTGGCGTTAGAAGCTCATTTCTCACCATTTAGTTGGAGGTTTTGGTCGATTGGAGCTTGTTCAAATTTGATTCTTGTTGCTAGAGCTTCAAAGAGGTAAGATCTATGACTATTCTTAAAAATTTATGTGATATGAGTTGCATATTTAAAAATATATACATGAAAACATGAAAATGATGTTTTGAAACCCTAGGCTTGGGTTTGATTGGAGATTTGAATGAATCTTGAACTTGTGAATAATTTAAAATGTTTTTAAATCATTATTATGGTTGGATATGGTTGGATTTGAAAAATGAAAGGTTAGGGTTAGGGTTTGGCTTTGGGGTTAATCTATGAAAAATTAGAATTTTTGAGATTAAAGGATTAAATGATGAAATTGATAAATGATTTAGTAAATCCTAGATTGTGGGAACTTTTAATTTGTATTTTGAAAAATTAAGATTTGATTATTGTCAAAATCATGAAAAATTAGGGGTTTTGGGGTCGTTGGACCCGAACGGTGAAATTAGTCGAATTTTTAATAAATTGGGACTTGTATTACTTCATAGATATGTTACTTTTATAAATATTTGGAGTTGATAAAAAAAGGTGTACCATTGGATAGAGAACTTTGAATAAATTTCATCAATTGTGGGATGTAAATAATGGTGTGAGATATGGGAATTGATTGTATCTTTCGAAGTTAATTTAAATATGAGAATGATAAAGATATTTAAATTATTGATAATTAAAACCTTAAAATGTGAATGACATAATTAAGGTACCTTGTGAATCGATTGGATAATAAACTTAGGCTCGAGCTGCTCCTCGGTGAACTACCAAAAACTTGTACAATGTAAGGTAGGCCATCCCTTCGGGTTAATTCCCGTAAAAGCATACTCTTGAGTGGCCCACCCATTGATATTTTTGAGAGAAATCAAAAATTTATGTTCTCCGTGTCGGGCTATAGAATGGGTATTTATTCATTGGGCCTCTCATGGCCCGGTGGTGATAAATACGCCTGGGTCTATAGGCGCCGTCTGAACTTGGTACTTAATTAAATCAATGAATAATCTTAGGTTTGTCAAACCATATGATGAAATGGAAATTGGAAGTTTTGAGTTGTTGAACTCAAATGATGAAATTGATAATGTTTTTGGTGAATTAGAGGTTGTGGTAACCTATTTGTATATGAAATTTCATGAATTTTAGTAAAATGTGAAGAATCATGAAATGATGGGTTGGGTTTTGTGAACAAACCGTGTGGGTTTTGATGACATATGAAATCTTTAAATGGGTGTAATGAGATGAAAATAAATGGTTAAATGAAGGGTCTGTCTTGCATAAAGGAAACCTATTATGTGACATGGGTTTATCTAATGAAAAACGGGTTTAAGTTTTGATAAAATTATACGTTGCATTTCATATAACCATTATGAGATCCTGATCTGTTTTTTTTTGGCATTTTTTGGCGCGTATTTATCATTTTCGTTACAGCATGTTCATATGTATTTTTATGCATGTTCGGGTTTAGATATGCATGTGGGGTTGGTTTCCGGGGCTGTTGGGCATTGCGGTGCGAATTTTAAAAAAAAGATATTTTCGTGGCCTATAAATATCTCGTGTTAGATATTTTCAAACTGAGTTGCTGCGTGTGCTGGTAAGCTCTATCTAGTAGTTGGTTCAGACCGCTAGTGGGGAAAGAGAGAGAGCAAGAGAGAGAGAGACCGAGTTGAGGGCAATAGTGGCGATGTGGGAGTTTAGGCGTATGGATCCTCGTACCTTTGCTGGAGATCCTGATCCTATAGTGGCGACGGAGTAGTTGGAGCAGGTGACTCGATTTCTTGATACACTACAGATAGTGGATGATGATTTGCGGGTTCCTTTTGCTACCTTCCAGTTGAGAGGGGATGCTCATGAGTTGTGAAAATATGCCTGAAATACTGTAGAGGGTATGCGGGCAGCTTTCACATGAGTTTTTCTGGAGAAGAACTTTCAAGCTTCATCCAAAGACTTGTACAGGGAGGACTTCTATGCTCTCACTTAGGAAGCGATGGGTATCATGCAGTACGAGGCCAGGTTTACTAGTCTGTCCTGATTTGCACTAAAGTTGGTGATTACAGACCAGCTGCGGCCGAGGAAGTTTGAGCAGGGCTTGAGGTCGATGATTGGGGAGGGTGTAGCAGGGATGGGACTACGTGTTTTTACAAATCTGGTGGAGGCAGCATCGAGGATTGAGAATACTTTGACTGAGATTCGGGTTTTCAGGGAGGCCAGGACACCGCAGGGTGGGACAGAGGCACAGAGAAGTGGGCGTTCTGGAAAGAGGCAGAAGTCCTCTAGCCTTAGTTTTCATCCATCTGAATTCCCACAGTAGTTCTCTGTACCAGCACCATTAGTGGCTTCATCTGGGAGGCCAGAGCAGAGGGAGTTGATTTTCTATTAGTGTAGGCAGTTGGGGCATCGTGCGGTGGATTACCCGCAATCGAGGCAGTCCTAGGGTTCATGGATTTAGTCACAGGGGATGGAGCTACAGATTTGTTATGGACGTGGCCAGCTGGGACATATTCGAAGGAACTACCCTCTGAGAGGCCATGTACCGGGCAAGGCAGGCACACCAGTGAGTTCATCGGTACAAGATCGACAGCAGCATCCCGCAATTCAAACTTCTTGGGTTGTAGATGGGGGTATGTCAGTTCAGTCAGTACGACGACCGATAGTGCTGGGCTATGGCAGACAAACCATGATGACGCATGGTCGAGCGTATGTACTCACAGCTCCCAATTCCTCCAAGGCACCTGTTGTGCCTGATGATCTTCAGTGAGCAGATGTACTTTCTCAGTATGAAAACTTTGGGCCAGTGTTCTCATCAACACGGGAGCATCATGTTTCTTCTTTTCAGCTGTTGTGGGGTTGGTGATAGACTCAATGGGTGGCATGTTGTGTTGAGACAGCAGTTGGTGAGGATGTGAGGTTGGGGTGAGTTATAGATCCTGTGTCTTTGAGATAGTTAGCCGTTGTTTAGGCTGCCTGACTTGTTTTACTATATCCTAGGAATGGTTCGGCTGACCATCTCTCATGCCTGTGCTAATTGCGATCGGCAGTTTGTTTTCTTTTGACCTTATGTTGAATTTTGGGGACGAAATTCCTTTAATGAGAGTAGAGTTGTGAGACCCTAACTCATTTTCTTTTTTGACATTTTTCGACGCGTGTTTATCGTTTACGTTACAACATGTTCATATGTGTTTTTATGCATGTTCGGGTTTAGATATGCATGTGGGGTTGGTTTTCGAGGCCGTTGAGCATTGTGGTGCAAATGTTTTTTATAAAAAAAGATATTTTTATGGCCTATAAATATCTCGTATTAGATATTTTCAAAACTTACAAGCTAAGTTTTTTCTTTTTTTCTCTGCCTTCTCTCGAATTTCTCGGGGACCCGGGGCTCGGTTTTCAAAGATCCAATAGTTGATCCTTACTATTGGCATGGTGGGCTATACTTTCATCCGAACGAAATTTTATTCTGATAAAGTTTGGTTTTGCACGTGAATCGAGACGTTTAGTTTTTGACTCAACGTGGTAGGATCCTAGACTCTCATGTTATATAAGGGTGTTACCTGTAATCTTGTGTGTTTTTACCATCTTAAAATGCATGAAATTGAGTTATGTTTCGATAAATTGAGTTTTTGGTTCAAAATCATTTTTGGTCGATTTCGGTTGGATGAAATCGGGTTTCGAGGGTTTCTTTTGAGGTTTTGTGGTAGTCTTGGGCTAGGGTATGCCCGAGTATGTTAAAAAGGGAGTTTAGAGGCTTCAATTTGGGGTTAAGATGGCTGAACCCATAGCTAAAAAATGGTTTCCGCCTGGGGTCAGTCAACTGAACTGGGTGTCGACTGGATCGTCAGTGAAGGGGTTCAGTAGACTAGACTAGGAAGTCAGTTGACTGACCTGTGTCTTGGAAAAATTTTACGAAATTCCAGTAGCTTGTTTTGGTCAACTGGGTGGGGGTTCAGTCGACTGGTGCCTTATTTGGGGCGTTTTTGGTTGTTTAGTGGTTGTGTTGTGGCTTTTTGGTCGATTGAATTTATGGGGTTCAATCGACTTGCTCTCCTCTAGTGATTCTCAAGCGATTGAATTATGGGGTTCTATTAACTGAACTCATGAAGAGGGATGTTCGTCGTTTTGGGTTTTGGTTGGTCGTGGTGCGGCTGAGGTGGTTTGTTCTTTTTGTTGTCAATCCTCGGGGATGACGTGGTTTAGGAAAGATGGGATTTTGATGAGAATCGTTTGCGAGAGGTTTGGAGTTAGCCTTTGGTTGGGTCTTGTTCTGTATGTTGTCGGTTGTGACGGGTGTGTGACATGGGTGTCGTGGCGGGTTATGTGGCACGTGGTGCCATTATGTGAAACATAGTGTTTATATGGGGTTATATGTGATCATGTTGTATTTAGAATTCTAGTTTCATTTATGCATGTGTTGCATAAGATGCATGTGTAGCATGAGTCGCGTGTGTAGTAGCATGTGACATAGTTTTTGTAAAACGTAATGTTGGTATGTGACCTTATGCAGTAAAACTCTGATCTAATTATGCATATGTGTATGGATTGTGATGGACGGATATGTGGTTCTATGAATGTTAACTCTAGTTAACGGTGCATTAGTTGGGGCTAAGGTTCCTTAGTAAAAGTCCAAGAAAGTACATTAGTTGGGGCTGAGGTCCCTCAGTGAAAATCTGAGAAGGTGTATCAGTTGGGGCTGAGGTCTGTTGGTGAAAGTCCGAGAAGGTGCATTAGTTGCGGTTGCGGTCCCTCGGTGAAAGCTTGAGAAAGTACATGGATTGCATGTGAAGCATTGTGGGATGGATAAAACCTATTTCAAACTATTTTTAAGACTCTTGTGACTCGTAATATAAAATCGTTTTCAAACCGTTTTTGAGGCTTTTGTGAGTCAAAAATGGATCTTATCCTTGCACCCCGTTTGTTTGTGAAAACTGTTTTAAGACTTAAAAGTGAGTCAAAACTTTCACATTATTTTCCTAACATGTTTAGCTTTTATTTCATGCTTATCTAGTTTCTACTGAGTTTTGCCTCACGGTGTAGGATTTGAAATATTTTTCAGGTACCGGTCACGTAGATTGATCTGGAGGAGCCGGTTGGGAGCGAAAGATCTGTAGTTTTCATTTTTTGCTCTTTTGATCATGTATGCTTATAACATGTTTTTCGGTATTAAAACCGTGTAATGTAAGCCTTTTTGGCAAATATATTTCATGCATATATGTTTCACTTTATGAGTAAACATCGGGTTGGGTATTGTATATGGTTGTTTATGAGTGTTTCACGTGACCCGGAGTTAAGGGTGTGACAACCATCCTCGCATATCATGCCTATGTTCATTGTTAATCATTTTTCCTACGAGTCTCAGCTCATGTTGTTTAACAGCATTTTAGGTGACGACAGAAATAAAGCCATGGATTGAGAAGTACGGTCTTGGAGACCTTTTTGTTTAGATCGGTAGAATTTCATGCTCCTCGTAAATAAAGTTCTTGTATCGAACATTTGGATAAATATATTTGTGGGTTGGAGTAACCCATTTGTAAGGCCTTAAGATCATGATTTCATATTTTGTATGCATGTAAAGACGTGGGCCTGTGTTTTGGTTTGGAATTATCGATTTCGTATGTAATGTAATGATGCTAAAACGTTAGTTTTTTTTTTTAAGTATTTGAGTTGAAAGGGGTTATTTCTCATTCAAATGTATGTTTTGTCCCACTTTTTAGCTTTTTCTAAATTTTGTGTTTGTTTTAAAAAGGGGCTTTGTAGACTTTTCACTTAGGCATCCTTGGGTATAAAGTGGAAAGTTTTTTAGATTTGTTTTCCAAATAAAATCATTTCTTTTATTATTATTTATCTTCTGCATGGGTTTATTGTTTTGGAAATCAGGGCGTTACAATACTTGTGGCTATTGGGATGGCATTAACCATAACCTTGACAAATTAGTTGAAGTAATCTCTTTTGTGATGTTATCACGTTCGAATTAGTATAAATATTTAAATGAAAAATTGACCGAATAACTAAAATATAGAGTCTAATAACATGCCCTAAAAAATTAAAAGCGCAATTTAATAGCCATTGATATATACCACGTATTTTTATTAGACTACTTTTTTTATCTACCGATGTGAGATGGTGTATCACAATATTACTACCTAAATACGTAACTTACCCATCACCCGACATTGTGAATAACACCTAGTCGATTATTGGCTCGATAATCTAAATAAAGAATCTAACAATATATTCCAAAAGCTTATGCATAAATTATTGGATCAATATTATATTTTAATCATTATAAATTGTGCCATAGTCAACTCTAGTCTCGTTAAAGGCTTCGTGATGGTACGGTTAGAGCGGTAGGGCCTTCAAAAATTGCGAAAGTTTTAGGAAGCCTTTTATTTTTCAGAAATAGCCTTTTGGTAGGCTATGAAATTGAAGACAACCAATTCTCCCTGAAGAATTGAATCACCGCCTAAAAAAAATTCAATGGAATATCAGCCCATTTTTCGTGCATAGAACAAATGGTAAATGAATCGGTCATCGTAAAATTTCAAAAGCATTCTCTTGTATCGGTGTCGATCGTTAATATGTAAAATTTAAACCCACATCTGGTCATCTTACAATGAACGATATTAATATTTTTGCTAGCCAATGTTATTATTCAAAAGTATTCTTATAGAGTAAATTGGAGTAAACTCATTATTTTAACGTAATGAAATGATTTGAAATTGAATTTCGATCCTATATTTTAAGGGTTTTTCATGTAAAAATCGGTGTCTTGTAATTTTGTATTGTTATTTATTTATATTTTTGTTGTTGATCTCATCCAATCACGTAAAAAGGAAAGAAAAATTATTTATTCCGGTGCAGACATTTTATTAATTTTTCCCAACACAAAGAGCACATTAAGAAAACAAAAATAATACAGGCACACATAGGCTAATCAACACCTTTCATGGATAAATCTCAATGAGAGACCTGAAACCTAGCATTGGAGTTATCTTATATTGATTGAAACCAGCTGCTAAGAAAAGTTTTGCCCACTCTTTCTCGTTTCTCTCTTTACCCTTTACGAGACTCATCATTAGCATGTCAAAGAGTAACTTTGTTTTCAAAAACTTGTCATCTTCTTTTTGGCTCTCCATACTCATTTCTATGATTATCATCTTTCCTCCCTTCTCCTTGCTCGGAATTGCCTTTTTGCAGTTCTTCAAAATCCTTACACATTCTTCATCGCTCCAGTCATGCAGAATCCACTGCAATTAATTCTCAATAATTGTTAAAAATTGCATGCAAAGCAACTAATAACCATTAAACGAAACAAAATCTCACTACTTAGAGAAATCATCCTAAAAAGCTCCCAAATTTTGAATTGTGTTTGAATCTAACTTTGGGAGGAGTTTCTAACTTGTTGTATTGATATGGCTAATAGGCTTGGTTGGTTATTGATTAAAGTGCACGTATGACTTAATTTGTTTTGCGGAGATGTTGTAGTTTTGGCTTGGTGTTGTTGCAGTTGGCTTGGTGATGTTGCAGTTTTGGCTTGGATAATTGCACCAGCTACAATTCAATTTTTGTAAAGAGTTTTAGTTTTATTATATTTTTCAAAATGCTTGGTTTTTGCTTTTCCTTTGTCATAATGTTGACGTTTTACCAACTTTTTGGCATAGGGGGTAATCTAATACCTTATTCTTAAGTAATATATTCGACTTTTGCTGTTAAAAAAAAAAACTTTGCGTATTATGGATAGTACTTAAATTTTATTAAAATTATTTATTTTAAATATTTGATTTTTGGGGTCATTTTTCCTAAAATTGTAGAAAATTGTCAATCATAATTAAAGGCTCTCTCTCTCTCTCTCTATCTATATATATATATATATTCAAATCCGTTACCATTACATTTTATAATGACATTATTATCGATCATTTCTTTATTTTTTTCTTTTCGTAGCATGTACTTTGTCATTACTATATTGAAAACAAAGATGGGTGATGGGTTGTATTCGGATACTGTAATAATAACACATGAGATAAAAAAACTCATATTTAATATAAAAAATGATCATTATGACATTGTTTTTCATTTTAGCGATATTGCAAATAAAAATGTATGCCCCAAAACAAAATGGAGAACAAACTAGAAAAAAAAGTTATAAAACTTTGAATACAGTGGCATTCAAATGCCACCCAAATTTAGAAAAGGATAACAGTAATTGATAATGAATCAACAACCACCGAAACAATCTTCAACAAACTTCTAAAACCAAATTTCTTAAAACTAACTTCATAAAGCATTTTTGAGCTCATTTTGTAGTACTTGCGCCTATTTTCTAGTAACTTAATCTTAGTGTTTGGCTAAAATAAATTTTTTATAAGTTTTTTTAACTTTTTTTCAAATTGATTGTTTAGATAAAAAAATTAACTTTTTTTTTACTTTTTGTTCAAAATAAATAATTTTACCCTTCTATATGTGTAATATTAATATTTATATGTAGTTAGTAGTGGTAGTAACTAAGTTATGAATGAGGAGTATTATTGTATTTTAAAAGTAATTGTTATCTGATTAAAATATTATAAGAGTTTGTGTTTTGATTTAACTTTTTTATTTTTTTATTTTTTTGCCTAACTGAAAACTTTAAATTTTTTTCCATTTTTAGCAAAAAAAGACAAAATATTACCAATCATGGGATTAATATCATAGAGAAAGTAAACACGGGATAAGCTAGATTTTACCTTAAGTAAGACCGCATTTGCAGTAGGAATTGCCTCAAACATATCTCCTCCAACAAACTCCAAGTTCTCACTCCCCGGCAAGTCGGCAACCACACATGGGAGATCAAGCACAGTGCACTTCAAGTTGGGGAATCCTTCTGCAATGGCCCGAGCCGTTGCCCCCTTCCCGCCGCCAACATCCACCAGCGATGTCAAGCCCTCGAACACCTCTCTGCACTCTTTCACTAGCATTCTTGTCATGAATCGAGAATCGCTATCCATGGCTTCATTGAATAAATTGCGAATTCTCGACTCTCGAACATTGTATTCCCAATATCCCATTCCGTGAGCCGTGTTAAATGGGGTGGGATCGTCATTATTGAACCAATCACTTAGGAAATTCCATGGTTTTATTAAGAGAGGATCAAGTTGAAATAGCAAGATCGCCTTTGCATTAAATGGATCATCTTTTAAGAGGAGTTGAGCGGCCGGTGCGAGGCAATACCTGATAATTGGGAATTTTGACACTAAATAATTATAATAAATAGGAAAATTTAAAGATTAACGTTTTTTTAAAATCTCATAAAAGATTTAGTCACACAACTTTTATTTTAAGAGATTTAATCTTATCAAATTTAAAATAATTATATTATGTCTGATTTGTTATTATTTGAGAGTTAATCTTTTCTGTTTTGAATTAGTGGAGAAATTCAAGTGATATTATTACAATACAAAATTTAATTTGTTAGGTCTTAATTTTATATTAAGAGAGAGAAAAAATGATGCGTGAGAGAGAGAGAGAGAGAGAAAATCCTTAATTGTGGATTTTGATTTTGTTGAGAGAGGTTGTAAAAATATTTGGCCATTAATTTTGGAGTGAGGAAAAAAAACAACTAAGAGAGAGAAATATGAGGTGGTCAATTATGAGTAAATTTATGGGTTTTTTTTTTAAAGACCCTAAAATTACTTTTAACATTATTATCAGAGTAGCTTTCGGCATTAATCGCCAACCAGTTCCGTTTATTGCCTTTTGCAGGTCACTCTACACATTGAATGACTCGTTTGTATTGAATTCAACCCACTTATAAAGACAATTACGGTTCAACCCCATACATATTTTGAAATATAATAAATTTTAATTGAAACTAAAGAATTTTCACTCATACCCTTCTTCCTCAGTGCCATAGACCTTTTCTTGGATGAAGAAGCCAGAATGAATCAAGACGCGCATGAGGCGGTGGACGCATTGAGCTTTGGCTGGATTAACGGGAAGCGCGGCGACCAACTCGTCAAGAGTCATGGGCTTGCAATGGTTGTGAACGACGTCTGGAATCCCCAATTGAACTGCGCATTTCAATGATGCGGAGTTTATGTAGTTCAAAGTTTGATTCCAAACAAGAGCTTGAGCGTGAAGTAATAGCTCTGTTGACCTCTCCATATTCATCTTGATGTGTTTTGATAAATACTTTGCTGCAATCTAACCCTCAAGATGATATATTATATAGAGAAATTCTGAAAGAGACGTTTTGAAATACTCTGTTATTTGCAAGATAGTTTTTAAAAATGAGACAAAATCAAGACTACTAATGTTGTGTATGAATCTAGAATTGTGTATACGAATGAAATAATCTTTGCTTTTAAGTCAATAGTTTATACTTGTTTTTGTAAGGTTCTATTTTGTCCATTTATATGACTACTCTTGACAAATATATCCCATATATTACTTATTCTAGATAAATATGATGCATGTGTATTTCTGAGCATGTTATATATTCATAGTTTAATGGTAAAACTTTCCATTTGGGCATCATTCGTTTATATTTTTCAAGATTTCTGAATTTTTGTTTTGGCAAGAAATGACCTGTTTATACTTTTTTGAGATTTTTAAGATTTCTATTTTGGCATGTTCCATTCATATTTTTTGAGATTTATATACATTCACATTATGTTTTTGATAAACAAACCTCAATTTCCCGCTCAAAGGTTACTCTCGTGTCTCTAGTATTTTTTCATCTCTCCCTACATCTCTACCTCTTGATTTACTCTCCACACAACAACTATAATTTTAGAGTCCTATTTATAGGCAACCCTAAAACCATAGCCCATATAATTACAAGACATACATCTAATAATCTCTACCTTGACTTGAATTCTGCAAACCACATTGAAGATAATTAGTGTCAATGTCGATTTTGTCATTGGCATCAATCCACCACACTCAAACCAGTATAGCCTGCACTTCTACATCGAGATGCCCGTCACCTAATCGTCAAGGTGTCCGTTTGTCACTCCATCTATTCGTTGAGGTGTAATGATTGTTAATCATCTATCGAATGAGAAAATCGTCGTTTAACTTGACTCTACCTACAACTAAAATCCCTAACTGCATCCACTGATAATTAGTCTTCCATAATTGATTGAACCAGATTGTTCCTAATTTCCTCTGATCACTCGCAATCAAACTCAATTACCCCTGATCACATCTGATCTCGCCCAATCAATCCAAATATAAGTCGATCTGTCAAATCCCATCAAATCATTCAGAATCTAAAAATTCTAACCATATCAATGAATCCATAGCGCTAAAAAACCTTAGGATACATATCCATTTTGATTTTTTTATATCATCAGCTTCTTCAAGTTATGATTCTCTCTCTCTCTCTCTCTCTCTCTCTCTAGGTTCCAAATTATGGAGATAATTTAATTAATTAGATGATTATTATAGTATTGGCGAAAATAGAAACAATTCTTTTTCAAACATGCGTCTCCGCATAAAGTTCTATTGAAAACTAAAAGTATTTTTAGCATAATAATAAGAAATAGAACATGATGAAACATTAGTTATAAGTTATAACTTATCCCTAAACAATTATATATTCCCGATGGGACCTAGGCTCAACGTTTCTTCTTTTTATTAGACCTAATATTGTATAAAATGTTTATCACAAACCTAACACCAAAACCCCTTAAAAATGATAAATTTAAAAAGAATCCCTAAAATAATGTTTCTAAAATAAATTAGCTTAAAGGTTACAAATTACTGCAATGTTTGGTATTTTAGATTTGTTATGGAAAAGAAAAATAAAAGACAGAATGAAATTAATCATGCATATTTATTTTTACCATTTACTAAATAGAAAAACTTAATTTGTTTGTAGAAAAATATCTATTTATTTTCTTTCATTAGTTTTTACAACCTATTCTTCCACTCCGTTTGCTTTGCATAACTTTTTCCCACTGTTTTCTTTTATATCAACAAACTCAAGACCCAAAAGTGCCCACTCACACCTTATTTGTATTTGATATTCAATGAATTTATTTTAATTTTTTATAAATAATATACACACTAAAAATAAAAAAATAAATTCAAATAATTAAAGTAAGCCTAACTTGAGCCCATAATTGGACCAACAAAATTGAACCGTCCCTTTTAAAGTCTTGTAAATGAGTACTCCTTTTTCTATAGTCTTTTTCACTGACTCAGGTTCTCTCAAATAATTTTTTGGTACAATACATTAGTTCAACGGGTCTTGGCATATTGCACAAAAATTATATTGCTTTAGTCCTTAGATTGATGTGTTGATCTACATTACATTGTGGAGGATCCATACCATTTAAGGTGATGGTGACATAAAGAGCGATTTGAATTGACAACTCTTTTATTTTGATAAATGCATAAGTCATTTTCTTTGTAATTTTGTGGTTGCAATAGTTTTGGGCCTTTTTGCTATTTGGATGGCATAGAGCCATGATGGTTGAATTTGGCATTTTGGAAGCAGTTTTTTTTTTTTTAATAAAAAAAACATAATGATGGTTTTTTTAAAGATAATGATTGTTGCTAGTGTGTGGATAATGAAACTAGTATTTGATTTAATAGGTGGGTGATGGACAATATTTAGTAAAAAGAAATTATTAAATTAATCTTGACTTTACAATCTAATAACAAGAAATAATTAAAGATTGAAGACAATATTTTAACTAAAGAGCCTATTAACGTTACACAAAAACTTAAATTTAAATTATTATTATCATTCCACATTTTTCATATATATATATATATATATATATATATATATATATATATATACCAGATTTATTTTTTACTGTCT